>MU826854.1:0-96580 GCA_029204205.1 Desmophyllum pertusum
GAACCTATTAGAACCTATTAGAAAACTATTGGAACCTATTAGAACCTATTAGAACCTATTAGAACATATTAGAACCTATTAGAACCTATTAGAACCTATTAGAACCTATTAGAACCTATTAGAACCTATTAGAAACCTATTAGAACCTATTAGAACCTATTAGAACCTATTAGAACCTATTAGAACCTATTGAGAACCTATTAGAACCTATTAGAAACCTATTAGAACCTATTAGAACCTATTAGAAACCTATTAGAACCTATTAGAACCTATTAGAACCTATTAGAACCTATTAGAACCTATTAGAACCTATTAGAACCTATTAGAACCTATTAGAACCTATTAGAAACCCTATTAGAAACCTATTAGAACCTATTAGAACCTATTAGAACCTATTCAGAACAACTATTAGAACCTATTAGAACCTATTAGAACCTATTAGACCTATTAGAACCTATTAGAACCTATTAGAAACCTATTAGAACCTATTAGAACATATTAGAACCTATTAGAACCTATTAGAACCTATTAGAACCTATTAGAACACCTATTAGAACCTATTAGAACCTATTAGAACCTATTAGAAACCTATTAGAACCTATTAGAACCTATTAGAACCTATTAGAACCTATTAGAACCTATTAGAACCTATTAGAACCTATTAGAACCTATTAGAACCTATTAGAAACCTATTAGAACCTATTAGAAACCTATTAGAACCTATTAGAACCTATTAGAACCTATTAGAACCTATTTTAGAACCTATTAGAACCTATTAGAACCTATTAGAACCTATTAGAACCTATTAGAACCTATTAGAACCTATTAGAAAACCTATTTAGAACCGTATTAGAACCTATTAGAACCTATTAGAACCTATTAAGAACCTATTAGAACCTATTAGAACCTATTAGAAAACCTATTAGAACCTATTAGAACCTATTAGAACCTTTATTAGAACCTATTAGAACCTATTAGAACCTATTAGAACCTATTAGAACCTATTAGAACCTATTAGAACCTATTAGAAACCCTATTAGAACCTATTAGAACCTATTAGAACCTATTAGAACCTATTAGAACCTATTAGAACCTATTAGAACTATTAGAACCTATTAGAACCTATTAGAACCTATTAGAACCTATTAGAACCTATTAGAACCTATTAGAACCTATTAGAACCTATTAGAACCTATTAGAACCTATTAGAACCTATTAGAACCTATTAGAAACCTATTAGAACCTATTAGAACCTATTAGAACCTATTAGAACCTATTAGAACCTATTAGAACCTATTAGAACATATTAGAACCTATTAGAACGGATTAGAACCTATTAGAAACCTATTAGAACCTATTAGAACCCTATTTAGAACCTATTAGAACCTATTAGAACCTATTAGAACCTATTAGAAACCTATTAGAAACCTATTAGAACCTATTAGAACCTATTAGAACCTATTTAGAACCTATTAGAACCTATTAGAACCTATTAGAACCTATTAGAACCTATTAGAACCTATTAGAACCTATTAGAACCTATTAGAACCTATTAGAAACCTATTAGAACCTATTAGAACCTATTAGAACCTATTAGAACCTATTAGAACCTATTAGAAACTATTAGAACCTATTAGAACCTATTAGAACCTATTAGAACCTATTAGAACCTATTAGAACCTATTAGAACTATTAGAACCTATTAGAAACCTATTAGAACCTATTAGAACCTATTAGAAACCTATTAGAACCTATTAGAACCTATTAGAACCTATTAGAACCTATTAGAACCTATTAGAACCTATTAGAACCTATTAGAACCTATTAGAACCTATTAGAACCTATTAGAACCTATTAGAACCTATTAGAACCTATTTAGAACCTATTAGAACCTATTAGAACCTATTAGAACCTATTAGAACCTATTAGAACCTATTAGAACCTATTAGAACCTATTAGAACCTATTGGAACCTATTAGAACCTATTAGAACCTATTAGAACCTATTAGAACCTTATTAGAACCTATTAGAACCTATTAGAACCTATTAGAACCTATTAGAAACCTATTAGAACCTATTAGAACCTATTAGAACCTATTAGAACCTATTAGAACCTATTAGAACCTATTAGAACCTATTAAGAACCTATTAGAACCTATTAGAACCTATTAGAACCTATTAGAACCTATTAGAACCTATTAGAACCTATTAGAACCTATTAGAACCTATTAGAACCTATTAGAACCTATTAGAACCTATTAGAACCTATTAGAACCTATTAGAACCTATTAGAACCTATTAGAACCTATTAGAACCTATTAGAACCTATTAGAACCTATTAGAACCTATTAGAACCTATTAGAACCTATTAGAACCTATTAGAACCTATTAGACCTATTAGAACATATTAGAACCTATTAGAACCTATTAGAACCTATTAGAACCTATTAGAACCTATTAGAACCTATTAGAAACCTATTAGAACCTATTAGAACCTATTAGAAACCTATTAGAACCTATATAGAACCTATTAGAAACCTATTAGAACCTATTAGAAACCTATTGAGAACCTATTAGAACCTATTAGAACCTATTAGAACCTATTAGAACCTATTAGAAACCTATTAGAACCTATTAGAACCTATTAGAACCTATTAGAAACCTATTAGAACCTATTAGAACCTATTAGAACCTATTAGAACCTATTAGAACCTATTAGAAACCTATTAGAACCTATTAGAACCTATTAGAACCTATTAGAACCTATTAGAAACCTATTAGAACCTATTAGAACCTATTAGAACCTATTAGAACCTATTAGAACCTATTAGAACCTATTAGAACCTATTAGAACCTATTAGAACACTATTAGAACCTATTAGAACCTATTAGAACCTATTAGAACCTATTAGAACCTATTAGAAGCCTATTAGAACCTATTAGAACCTATTTAGAACCTATATAGAACCTATTAGAACCTATTAGAACCTATTAGAACCTATTAGAACCTATTAGAACCTATTAGAACCTATTAGAACCTATTAGAACCTATTAGAACCTATTAGAACCTATTAGAACCTATTAGAACCTATTAGAACCTATTAGAACCTATTAGAACCTATTAGAACCTATTAGAACCTATTAGAACCTATTAGAAACTATTAGAACCTATTAGAACCTATTAGAACCTATTAGAACCTATTAGAACCTATTAGAAACCTATTAGAACCTATTAGAACCTATTAGAACCTATTAGAACCTATTAGAACCTATTAGAACCTATTAGAACCTATTAGAACCTATTAGAACCTATTAGAACCTATTAGAACCTATTAGAACCTATTAGAACCTATTTAGAACCTATTAGAACCTATTAGAACCTATTAGAACCTATTAGAACCTATTAGAACCTATTAGAACCTATTAGAACCTATTAGAACCTATTAGAACCTATTAGAACCTATTAGAAACCTATTAGAACCTATTAGAACCTATTAGAACCTATTAGAACCTATTAGAACCTATTAGAAACCTATTAGAACCTATTAGAACCTATTAGAACCTATTAGAACCTATTAGAAACCTATTAGAACCTATTAGAACCTATTAGAACCTATTAGAACCTATTAGAACCTATTAGAACCTATTAGAACCTATTAGAACCTATTAGAACCTATTAGAACCTATTAGAACCTATTAGAACCTATTAGAACCTATTAGAACCTATTAGAAACTATTAGAACCTATTAGAAACCTATTAGAACCTATTAGAACCTATTAGAACCTGTTAGAACCTATTAGAACCTATTTAGAAACCTATTAGAACCTATTAGAACCTATTAGAACCTATTAGAACCTATTAAGAACCTATTAGAACCTATTAGAACCTATTAGAACCTATTAGAACCTATTAGAACCTATTAGAAACCTATTAGAACCTATTAGAACCTATTAGAAACCTATTAGAACCTATTAGAACCTATTAGAACCTATTAGAACCTATTAGAACCTATTAGAACCTATTAGAACCTATTAGAACCTATTAGAACCTATTAGAACCTATTAGAACCTATTAGAACCTATTAGAAACCTATTAGAACCTATTAGAACCTATTAGAACCTATTAGAACCTATTAGAAACCTATTAGAAACCTATTAGAACCTATTAGAACCTATTAGAACCTATTAGAACCTATTAGAACCTATTAGAACCTATTAGAACCTATTAGAACCTATTAGAACCTATTAGAACCTATTAGAACCTATTAGAACCTATTAGAACCTATTAGAACCTATTAGAACCTATTAGAACCTATTAGAACCTATTAGAACCTATTAGAACCTATTAGAACCTATTAGAACCTATTAGAACCTATTAGAACCTATTAGAACCTATTAGAACCTATTAGAACCTATTAGAACCTATTAGAACCTATTAGAACCTATTAGAACCTATTAGAACCTATTAGAACCTATTAGAACCTATTAGAACCTATTAGAACCTATTAGAACCTATTAGAACCTATTAGAACCTATTAGAACCTATTAGAACCTATTAGAACCTATTAGAACCTATTAGAACCTATTAGAAACCTATTAGAACCTATTAGAACCTATTAGAACCTATTAGAACCTATTAGAACCTATTAGAACCTATTAGAACCTATTAGAACCTATTAGAACCTATTAGAACCTATTAGAACCTATTAGAACCTATTAGAACCTATTAGAACCTATTAGTACCTATTAGAACCTATTAGAACCTATTAGAACCTATTAGAACCTATTAGAACCTTATTAGAACCTATTTAGAACCTATTAGAACCTATTAGAACCTATTAGAACCTATTAGAACCTATTAGAACCTATTAGAACCTATTAGAACCTATTAGAACCTATTAGAACCTATTAGAACCTATTAGAACCTATTAGAACCTATTAGAACCTATTAGAACCTATTAGAACCTATTTAGAACCTATTAGAACCTATTAGAACCTATTAGAACCTATTAGAACCTATTAGAAACCTATTAGAACCTATTAGAACCTATTAGAACCTATTAGAACCTATTAGAACCTATTAGAACTCTATTTAGAATCCTATTAGAAACCGTATTAGAACCTATTAGAACCTATTTGTAGAACCTATTAGAACCTATTAGGAACCTATTAGGAACGTATTACGAAACCTATTAGAACCTATGTTAGAACCTTTAAGAAACCTAATTAGAACCTATTAGAACCTAGTAGAAGAATTAGAACCTATTAGAACTCTATTAGAAAACCTATTAGAACCTATTAGAACCTAATTATGAACCTATCAGAAACATATTAGAAACTATTAGAACCTACTTAGAAGCCTATTAGAACCTATTCTAGAACCTAATTAGAACCTATTGAGTAACCTGATTAGAACCTAATTTTAGAACGATATGTAGAACCTATTAGAAACCATTAGATACCTATTAAAATTTATTAAAACCTATTCAGAACCTATTAGAACCATATTAGAACCTATTAGAACCTATTATAAAACTATTAGAACCTATTAGAAACCTAATTCAGAACCTATTAGAACCTCTTAGACCCTTATTAGAACCTATTACAAACCTATTAGAACCCTATTAGAATCCTATTAGAAAACCTGTTAGAACCTATTAGAACCTTATTAGAACCTATTAGAACCTATTAGAACCATCTATTACGAACCTAGTTAGAACCTATTCGAAACCTATACTAGAACAGCCGTATTAGAACCTATTAGAACCTATTAGAAAGGATTAGAACCTATTAGAAACCTATTAGAACCTATATATGAAACCTATTAGAACCTATTAGAACCTATTAGAACCTATTAGAACCTATTAGAACCTATTAGAACCTATTAGAACCTATTAGAACCTATTAGAACCTATTAGAACCTATTAGAAACCTATTAGAACCTATTAGAACCTATTAGAACCTATTAGAACCTATTAGAACCTATTAGAACCTATTAGAACAAACCTATTAGAACCTATTAGAACCTATTAGAACCTATTAGAACCTATTAGAACCTATTAGAACCTATTAGAACCTATTAGAACCTATTAGAAACCTATTAGAACCTATTAGAACCTATTAGAACCTATTAGAACCTATTAGAACCTATTAGAACCTATTAGAACCTATTAGAACCTATTAGAACCTATTAGAACCTATTAGAACCTATTAGAACCTATTAGAACCTATTAGAACCTATTAGAACCTATTAGAACCTATTAGAACCTATTAGAACCTATTAGAACCTATTAGAACCTATTAGAACCTATTAGAACCTATTAGAACCTATTAGAACCTATTAGAACCTATTAGAACCTATTAGAACCTATTAGAACCTATTAGAACCTATTAGAACCTATTAGAACCTATTAGAACCTATTAGAACCTATTAGAACCTATTAGAACCTATTAGAACCTATTAGAACCTATTAGAACCTATTAGAACCTATTAGAACCTATTAGAACCTATTAGAACCTATTAGAACCTATTAGAACCTATTAGAACCTATTAGAACCTATTAGAACCTATTAGAACCTATTAGAACCTATTAGAACCTATTAGAACCTATTAGAACCTATTAGAACCTATTAGAACCTATTAGAACCTATTAGAACCTATTAGAACCTATTAGAACCTATTAGAACCTATTAGAACCTATTAGAACCTATTAGAACCTATTAGAACCTATTAGAACCTATTAGAACCTATTAGAACCTATTAGAACCTATTAGAACCTATTAGAACCTATTAGAACCTATTAGAACCTATTAGAACCTATTAGAACCTATTAGAACCTATTAGAACCTATTAGAACCTATTAGAACCTATTAGAACCTATTAGAACCTATTAGAACCTATTAGAACCTATTAGAACCTATTAGAACCTATTAGAACCTATTAGAACCTATTAGAACCTATTAGAACCTATTAGAACCTATTAGAACCTATTAGAACCTATTAGAACCTATTAGAACCTATTAGAACCTATTAGAACCTATTAGAACCTATTAGAACCTATTAGAACCTATTAGAACCTATTAGAAACCTATTAGAACCTATTAGAACCTATTAGAACCTATTAGAACCTATTAGAACCTATTAGAACCTATTAGAACCTATTAGAACCTATTAGAACCTATTAGAACCTATTAGAACCTATTAGAACCTATTAGAACCTATTAGAACCTATTAGAACCTATTAGAACCTATTAGAACCTATTAGAACCTATTAGAACCTATTAGAACCTATTAGAACCTATTAGAACCTATTAGAACCTATTAGAACCTATTAGAACCTATTAGAACCTATTAGAACCTATTAGAACCTATTAGAACCTATTAGAACCTATTAGAACCTATTAGAACCTATTAGAACCTATTAGAACCTATTAGAACCTATTAGAACCTATTAGAACCTATTAGAACCTATTAGAACCTATTAGAACCTATTAGAACCTATTAGAACCTATTAGAACCTATTAGAACCTATTAGAACCTATTAGAACCTATTAGAACCTATTAGAACCTATTAGAACCTATTAGAACCTATTAGAACCTATTAGAACCTATTAGAACCTATTAGAACCTATTAGAACCTATTAGAACCTATTAGAACCTATTAGAACCTATTAGAACCTATTAGAACCTATTAGAACCTATTAGAACCTATTAGAACCTATTAGAACCTATTAGAACCTATTAGAACCTATTAGAACCTATTAGAACCTATTAGAACCTATTAGAACCTATTAGAACCTATTAGAACCTATTAGAACCTATTAGAACCTATTAGAACCTATTAGAACCTATTAGAACCTATTAGAACCTATTAGAACCTATTAGAACCTATTAGAACCTATTAGAACCTATTAGAACCTATTAGAACCTATTAGAAACCTATTAGAACCTATTAGAACCTATTAGAACCTATTAGAACTATTAGAACCTATTAGAACCTATTAGAACCTATTAGAACCTATTAGAACCTATTAGAACCTATTAGAACCTATTAGAACCTATTAGAACCTATTAGAACCTATTAGAAACCTATTAGAACCTATTAGAACCTATTAGAACCTATTAGAACCTATTAGAACCTATTAGAACCTATTAGAACCTATTAGAACCTATTAGAACCTATTAGAACCTATTAGAACCTATTAGAACCTATTAGAACCTATTAGAACCTATTAGAACCTATTAGAACCTATTAGAACCTATTAGAACCTATTAGAACCTATTAGAACCTATTAGAACCTATTAGAACCTATTAGAACCTATTAGAACCTATTAGAACCTATTAGAACCTATTAGAACCTATTAGAACCTATTAGAACCTATTAGAACCTATTAGAACCTATTAGAACCTATTAGAACCTATTAGAACCTATTAGAACCTATTAGAACCTATTAGAACCTATTAGAACCTATTAGAACCTATTAGAACCTATTAGAACCTATTAGAACCTATTAGAACCTATTAGAACCTATTAGAAACCTATTAGAACCTATTAGAACCTATTAGAACCTATTAGAACCTATTAGAACCTATTAGAACCTATTAGAACCTATTAGAACCTATTAGAACCTATTAGAACCTATTAGAACCTATTAGAACCTATTAGAACCTATTAGAACCTATTAGAACCTATTAGAACCTATTAGAACCTATTAGAACCTATTAGAACCTATTAGAACCTATTAGAACCTATTAGAACCTATTAGAACCTATTAGAACCTATTAGAACCTATTAGAACCTATTAGAAACCTATTAGAACCTATTAGAACCTATTAGAACCTATTAGAACCTATTAGAACTATTAGAACCTATTAGAACCTATTAGAACCTATTAGAACCTATTAGAACCTATTAGAACCTATTAGAACCTATTAGAACCTATTAGAACCTATTAGAACCTATAGAACCTATTAGAAACCTATTAGAACCTATTAGAACCTATTAGAACCTATTAGAACCTATTAGAACCTATTAGAACCTATTAGAACCTATTAGAACCTATTAGAACCTATTAGAACCTATTAGAACCTATTAGAACCTATTAGAACCTATTAGAACCTATTAGAACCTATTAGAACCTATTAGAACCTATTAGAACCTATTAGAACCTATTAGAAACCTATTAGAACCTATTAGAACCTATTAGAAACCTATTAGAACCTATTAGAACCTATTAGAACCTATTAGAACCTATTAGAACCTATTAGAACCTATTAGAACCTATTAGAACCTATTAGAACCTATTAGAACCTATTAGAACCTATTAGAACCTATTAGAACCTATTAGAACCTATTAGAACCTATTAGAACCTATTAGAACCTATTAGAACCTATTAGAACCTATTAGAACCTATTAGAACCTATTAGAACCTATTAGAACCTATTAGAACCTATTAGAACCTATTAGAACCTATTAGAACCTATTAGAACCTATTAGAACCTATTGAACCTATTAGAACCTATTAGAACCTATTAGAACCTATTAGAACCTATTAGAACCTATTAGAACCTATTAGAACCTATTAGAACCTATTAGAACCTATTAGAACCTATTAGAACCTATTAGAACCTATTAGAACCTATTAGAACCTATTAGAACCTATTAGAACCTATTAGAACCTATTAGAACCTATTAGAACCTATTAGAACCTATTAGAACCTATTAGAACCTATTAGAACCTATTAGAACCTATTAGAACCTATTAGAACCTATTAGAACCTATTAGAACCTATTAGAACCTATTAGAACCTATTAGAACCTATTAGAACCTATTAGAACCTATTAGAACCTATTAGAACCTATTAGAACCTATTTAGAACCTATTAGAACCTATTAGAACCTATTAGAACCTATTAGAACCTATTAGAACCTATTAGAACCTATTAGAACCTATTAGAACCTATTAGAACCTATTAGAACCTATTAGAACCTATTAGAACCTATTAGAACCTATTAGAACCTATTAGAACCTATTAGAACCTATTAGAACCTATTAGAACCTATTAGAACCTATTAGAACCTATTAGAACCTATTAGAACCTATTAGAACCTATTAGAACCTATTAGAACCTATTAGAAACCTATTAGAACCTATTAGAACCTATTAGAACCTATTAGAACCTATTAGAACCTATTAGAACCTATTAGAACCTATTAGAACCTATTAGAACCTATTAGAACCTATTAGAACCTATTAGAAACCTATTAGAACCTATTAGAACCTATTAGAACCTATTAGAACCTATTAGAACCTATTAGAACCTATTAGAACCTATTAGAACCTATTAGAACCTATTAGAACCTATTAGAACCTATTAGAACCTATTAGAACCTATTAGAACCTATTAGAACCTATTAGAACCTATTAGAACCTATTAGAACCTATTAGAACCTATTAGAACCTATTAGAACCTATTAGAACCTATTAGAAACCTATTAGAACCTATTAGAACCTATTAGAACCTATTAGAACCTATTAGAACCTATTAGAACCTATTAGAACCTATTAGAACCTATTAGAACCTATTAGAACCTATTAGAACCTATTAGAACCTATTAGAACCTATTAGAACCTATTAGAACCTATTAGAACCTATTAGAACCTATTAGAACCTATTAGAACCTATTAGAACCTATTAGAACCTATTAGAACCTATTAGAACCTATTAGAAACCTATTAGAACCTATTAGAACCTATTAGAACCTATTAGAACCTATTAGAACCTATTAGACCTATTAGAACCTATTAGAACCTATTAGAACCTATTAGAACCTATTAGAACCTATTAGAACCTATTAGAAACCTATTAGAACCTATTAGAACCTATTAGAACCTATTAGAACCTATTAGAACCTATTAGAACCTATTAGAACCTATTAGAACCTATTAGAACCTATTAGAACCTATTAGAACCTATTAGAACCTATTAGAACCTATTAGAACCTATTAGAACCTATTAGAACCTATTAGAACCTATTAGAACCTATTAGAACCTATTAGAACCTATTAGAACCTATTAGACCTATTAGAACCTATTAGAACCTATTAGAACCTATTAGAACCTATTAGAACCTATTAGAACCTATTAGAACCTATTAGAACCTATTAGAACCTATTAGAACCTATTAGAACCTATTAGAACCTATTTAGAACCTATTAGAACCTATTAGAACCTATTAGAACCTATTAGAACCTATTAGAACCTATTAGAACCTATTAGAACCTATTAGAACCTATTAGAACCTATTAGAACCTATTAGAACCTATTAGAACCTATTAGAACCTATTAGAACCTATTAGAACCTATTAGAACCTATTAGAACCTATTAGAACCTATTAGAACCTATTAGAACCTATTAGAACCTATTAGAACCTATTAGAACCTATTAGAACCTATTAGAACCTATTAGAACCTATTAGAACCTATTAGAACCTATTAGAACCTATTAGAACCTATTAGAACCTATTAGAACCTATTAGAACCTATTAGAACCTATTAGAACCTATTAGAACCTATTAGAACCTATTAGAACCTATTAGAACCTATTAGAACCTATTAGAACCTATTAGAACCTATTAGAACCTATTAGAACCTATTAGAACCTATTAGAACCTATTAGAACCTATTAGAACCTATTAGAACCTATTAGAACCTATTAGAACCTATTAAAACCTATTAGAACCTATTAGAACCTATTAGAACCTATTAGAACCTATTAGAACCTATTAGAACCTATTAGAACCTATTAGAACCTATTAGAACCTATTAGAACCTATTAGAACCTATTAGAACCTATTAGAACCTATTAGAACCTATTAGAACCTATTAGAACCTATTAGAACCTATTAGAACCTATTAGAACCTATTAGAACCTATTAGAACCTATTAGAACCTATTAGAACCTATTAGAACCTATTAGAACCTTATTAGAACCTATTAGAACCTATTAGAACCTATTAGAACCTATTAGAACCTATTAGAACCTATTAGAACCTATTAGAACCTATTAGAACCTATTAGAACCTATTAGAAACCTATTAGAACCTATTAGAACCTATTAGAACCTATTAGAACCTATTAGAACCTATTAGACCTATTAGAACCTATTAGAACCTATTAGAACCTATTAGAACCTATTAGAACCTATTAGAACCTATTAGAACCTATTAGAACCTATTAGAACCTATTAGAACCTATTAGAACCTATTAGAACCTATTAGAACCTATTAGAACCTATTAGAACCTATTAGAACCTATTAGAACCTATTAGAACCTATTAGAACCTATTAGAACCTATTAGAACCTATTAGAACCTATTAGAACCTATTAGAACCTATTAGAACCTATTAGAACCTATTAGAACCTATTAGAACCTATTAGAACCTATTAGAACCTATTAGAACCTATTAGAACCTATTAGAACCTATTAGAACCTATTAGAACCTATTAGAACCTATTAGAACCTATTAGAAACCTATTAGAACCTATTAGAACCTATTAGAACCTATTAGAACCTATTAGAACCTATTAGAACCTATTAGAACCTATTAGAACCTATTAGAACCTATTAGAACCTATTAGAACCTATTAGAACCTATTAGAACCTATTAGAACCTATTAGAACCTATTAGAACCTATTAGAACCTATTAGAACCTATTAGAACCTATTAGAACCTATTAGAACCTATTAGAACCTATTAGAACCTATTAGAACCTATTAGAACCTATTAGAACCTATTAGAACCTATTAGAACCTATTAGAACCTATTAGAACCTATTAGAACCTATTAGAACCTATTAGGAACCTATTAGAACCTATTAGAACCTATTAGAACCTATTAGAACCTATTAGAACCTATTAGAAACCTATTAGAACCTATTAGAACCTATTAGAACCTATTAGAACCTATTAGAACCTATTAGAACCTATTAGAACCTATTAGAACCTATTAGAAACCTATTAGAACCTATTAGAACCTATTAGAACCTATTAGAACCTATTAGAACCTATTAGAACCTATTAGAACCTATTAGAACCTATTAGAACCTATTAGAACCTATTAGAACCTATTAGAACCTATTTAGAACCTATTAGAACCTATTAGAACCTATTAGAACCTATCATTAGAACCTATTAGAACCTATTAGAACCTATTAGAACCTATTAGAACCTATTAGAACCTATTAGAACCTATTAGAACCTATTAGAAACCTATTAGAACCTATTAGAACCTATTAGAACCTATTAGAACCTATTAGAACCTATTAGAACCTATTAGAACCTATTAGAAACCTATTAGAACCTATTAGAAACCTATTAGAAACCTATTAGAACCTATTAGAACCTATTAGAACCTATTAGAACCTATTAGAACCTATTAGAACCTATTAGAACCTATTAGAACCTATTAGAACCTATTAGAACCTATTAGAACCTATTAGAACCTATTAGAACCTATTAGAACCTATTAGAACCTATTAGAACCTATTAGAACCTATTAGAACCTATTAGAACCTATTAGAACCTATTAGAACCTATTAGAACCTATTAGAACCTATTAGAACCTATTAGAAACCTATTAGAACCTATTAGAACCTATTAGAACCTATTAGAACCTATTAGAACCTATTAGAACCTATTAGAACCTATTAGAACCTATTAGAACCTATTAGAACCTATTAGAACCTATTAGAACCTATTAGAACCTATTAGAACCTATTAGAACCTATTAGAACCTATTAGAACCTATTAGAACCTATTAGAACCTATTAGAACCTATTAGAACCTATTAGAACCTATTAGAACCTATTAGAACCTATTAGAACCTATTAGAACCTATTAGAACCTATTAGAACCTATTAGAACCTATTAGAACCTATTAGAACCTATTAGAACCTATTAGAACCTATTAGAACCTATTAGAAACCTATATTAGAACCTATTAGAACCTATTAGAACCTATTAGAACCTATTAAAACCTATTACGAACCTATTAGAACCTATTAAGAAACTATTAGCAACCTATTAGAACCTATTAGAACATATTAGAACCTATTAGAACCTATTAGAACCTATTAGAACCTATTATAACCTATTAGCACCTATTAGAACCTATTAGAAACCTATTAGAACCTATTAGAATCTATTAGAACCTATCTAGAACCTATTAGAACCTATTAGACACCTATTAGAACCTATTAGAACCTATTAGAACCTATTAGAACCTATATTAGAACCTATTAGAAACTATGTAGAACCTATTAGCACCTATTAGAAACCTATTTAGAAACATATTAGAACCTATTAGGAACCTATTAGAACCTATATTAGAACCTATTAGAACCTATTAGAACCTATTAGAAACCTGATTAGAACCTATTAGAACCTATTAGAACCTATTAGAACCTATTAGAAACTATTAGAACCTATTAGAACCTATTAGAACCCTGATTAGTAACTATAGTAGAACCTATTAGAAACCTATTAGACACTATTAGAAAACTATTAGACAACCTATTAGAACCTTATTATAACCTATTAGAAACCTATTAGAATCCTATTAGAACCTATTAGAACCTATTAGAACCTATTAGAAACCTATTTAGAAACTTCCTCTTAGAACCTATTAGAACCTATTAGAACTTATTAGAACCTATTAGAACCTATTAGAATCTATTAAAAACCTATTAGTAATCCTTATTAGAACCTATTTAGAACCCTATTAGTAACCTATTAGAACCTATTAGAAACCTATTAGCAACCTATTAGAACCTATTAGAAACTATTAGAACGCTAGTAGAACCTATTAGAACCTATTAGAACCATTTAGAACCTGTTAGAAACCTGTTAGAACGTATTAGAACCTATTAGAACCTATTAGGAAACCTATTAGAACCTATTAGAACCTATTAGAACCTATTAGAACCTATCTAGAACCTGTTAGGACCTGTATAGAACCTGTTAGGAAACCGATTTAAAACCTATTAGAACCTATTTAAGAACCCATAAGTAACCTATGGAAAACAATATAGAACCCTATTAGAAAACCTATTAGAACCTATTAGAACCTATTAGAACCTATTAGAACCTATTAGAAAACCTATTAGAACCATATTAGAAACTTATGAGAAACTATTAGAACCTATTAGCAACCTATTAGAATCCATTAGAACCTATTAGCAACCATATTTAGAACCTATTAGAAACCTACTAGAACCTATTAGAAACCTTATTAGAACCGATTAGAACCTTATTTAGAACCTATTAGAACCTATTAGAACCTATTAGAAACTATTAGAAACTATTAGAATCCTATTAGAACCTATTAGAACCTATCAGAACCTCTATTAGAACCTATTAGAACCTAGTAGAACCTATTAGAACCTTTTAGAACCTATTAGAACCTATTAGAACCTATTAGAACCTATTAGAACCTATTGGAAAACCTATTTAGAACCTATTAGAACCTATTAGAAATCCTATTAGAACCTATTTAGAAACCGATTAGAAACCTATTAGAAACCTATCTAGAACCTATTAAAACCTATTAGAACCTATTTAGAACTTATTTAGAATCCCTATTAGAAACCTATTAGAACCTATTAGATACCTATTAGAAACACCTAATTAGAACCTATTTAGAACCTATTAGAAACCTATTAGAACCTATTAGAACCTATTAGAATCATTTTATTAGAACCTATTAGAACCTATTAGAAACCCTATGTAGAACCTATTAGAATCCTAATCTAGAAACCTATTAGAACCTATTAGAAACCTATTAGAACCTATTAGAACCTATTAGAACCTAGAGAACCTATTATGAACCTATAGTAGGAAACCTAGTAGACACCTATTAGAACCTTATTAGAACTCTATTGAGAAACCTATATTCAGAACCTATTAGAACCTATTAGAACCTATTAGAACCTATTTAGAAACTATTAGAAACCTATTAGAACCTAATAGAACGGAATAGAACCTATTAGGAACCTATTAGAACCTATGTAGAACACCTATTAAGAACCTCAT
Source organism: Desmophyllum pertusum (assembly GCA_029204205.1). Taxonomy (NCBI): domain Eukaryota; kingdom Metazoa; phylum Cnidaria; class Anthozoa; order Scleractinia; family Caryophylliidae; genus Desmophyllum; species Desmophyllum pertusum. The sequence continues at coordinate 16,097 of MU826854.1, forward strand.
TATGAACCCTTGATTAGAACCTATGAGAACCTCATTAGAACCTATTAGGAACCTATTAGAAACCTAGTTAAGAACCTATTAGAACCCTATTAGAAACCTATTAGAAAACCTGATTAGGCAACCTAATTAGAAACCTATTAGAAACCTATTAGAACCTATTGGAACCTATTAGAAACCTATTAGAAACCATATTAGAAACCTATTAGAACCTGTATTAGAACTTCTATTAGAAACTATTAGAACTCTATTAGAAACCTATTAGAACCTATTAAAACCTAGTAGAACCTATTAGAAACCTAATTTAGAACCTATTAAGAACCTATTAGAACCTATTAGAACCTATTTATGAAACCTATTAGAACCTTAATTAGGAACCTATTAAGAACCTATTAGAACCTATTAGAAACCTATTAGAACCTATTAGAACCTATTAGTAACCTATTAGAACCTATTAGAACCTATTAGAACCTATTTAGAACCTATCTAGAACCTATTAGAACGCTATTTAGACACCTAATTAGAAACCTATTCAGAAACACTATTGAGAACCATATTAGAACCTATTCAGAACCTATTTAAGAAACTATTAGACAACCTATTAGAACCTATTAGAACCTATTAGAACCTATTAGAACCTATGTGAAACCTAATTAAGAAACCTATTACGAAACCTATTCTAGAACCTCATTAGAAACCCTATTAGAACCTTATTAGAACCTATTAGAACCTCATTAGAAACCGTACTTAGAACCTAATTAGAAACCTATTAGGAACCTTATTAGAACCTATATAGAACTATTAGAACCTATTAAACCCTATTAGGAACCTATTAGAAACCTATTAGAAATATTAGAAACTATTAGAACCTATTAGATAACCTATTAGAATCCTATTAGAACCTAATTTTTAGACACACCTATTAGAACCTATTAGAAACATATTAGAACCTATTAAGAACCTATTGGAACCTATTAGAACCTATTAGAAAATATTTAGAAAACCTATTTAGAACCTGATTAGAAACCACTTATTAGAACCTATTAGAACCTATTAAAGAACCTTAATTAGAACCTATTAGAACCTCCATATTAGAACCTCGATTAGAACCTATTAGAACCTATTAGAACCTATTAGAAACCTATTAGAAACCCCCTATTAGAACACTATTATAGAACCTATTAGAAACCTAGTAGAGAACCTATTTAGAACCTATTAGAACCTATTAGAACCTTATTTAAGAACCTATTAGAATACCTATTAGAACCTATTAGGAACCTTATTAGAAACCTATTAGGAACCTAATGTAGAAACCTAATTCAGAACCTATTAAAGAACATATTAGAAAACCCTATTAGAACCCTATTAGAACCTATTAGAAACCTATTAGAACCTATTAGAACCTATTAGAACCTATTAGAACCTATTAGATAACCTATTAGTTAGAGAACCTATTTTAGAACCTATTAGAAACCTATTAGAACCTATTAGAACCTATTAGAAACCTATTAGAAACCTATTAGAACCTATTAGAACCTATTAGAACCTATTAGAACCTATTAGAACCTATTAGAACCTATCAGAACCTATTAGAACCTATTAGAACCTATTAGAACCTATTAGAACCTATTAGAACCTATTAGAAACCTATTAGAACCTATTAGAACCTATTAGAACCTATTAGAACCTATTAGAACCTATTAGAAACCTATTAGAACCTATTAGAACCTATTAGAAACCTATTAGAACCTATTAGAAACCTATTAGAACCTATTAGAACCTATATTAGAACCTATTAGAACCTATTAGAACCTATTAGAACCTATTAGAACCTATTAGAACCTATTAGAACCTTATTAGAACCTATTAGAAACCTATTAGAACCTATTAGAACCTATTAGAACCTATTAGAACCTATTAGAAACCTATTAGAACCTATTAGAAACCTATTAGAACCTATTAGAACCTATTAGAACCTATTAGAACCTATTAGAACCTATTAGAACCTATTAGAACCTATTAGAACCTATTAGAACCTATTAGAAACCTATTAGAACCTATTAGAACCTATTAGAACCTATTAGAAACCTATTAGAACCTATTAGAACCTATTAGAACCTATTAGAACCTATTAGACCTATTAGAACCTATTAGAACCTATTAGAACCTATTAGAACCTATTAGAAACCTATTAGAACCTATTAGAAACCTATTAGAAACCTATTAGAACCTATTAGAACCTATTAGAACCTATTAGAACCTATTAGAACCTAGTAGAACCTATTAGAACCTATTAGAACCTATTAGAAACCTATTAGAACCTATTAGAACCTATTATTAGAACCTATTAGAAACCTATTAGAACCTATTAGAACCTATTAGAACCTATATTAGAACCTATTAGAACCTTATTAGAACCTATTAGAACCTATTAGAACCTAGTAGAACCTATTAGAACCTATTAGAACATATTAGAACATATTAGAACCTATTAGAAACCTATTTAGAACCTATTAGAAACCTATTAGAACCTATTAGAACCTTATTAGAACCTATTAGAACCTATTAGAACCTATTAGAACCTATTAGAAACCTATTAGAACCTATTAGAACCTATTAGAACCTATTAGAACCTATTAGAACCTATTAGAAACCTATTAGAAACCTATTAGAAACTATTAGAACCTATTAGAACCTATTAGAACCTATTAGAACCTATTAGAACCTATTAGAACCTATTAGAACCTATTAGAACCTATTAGAAAACCTATTAGAACGATTAGAACCTATTAGAACCTATTAGAACCTATTAGAAACTATTAGAACCTATTAGAACCTATTAGAACCTATTAGAAACCTATTAGAACCTATTAGAACCTATTAGAACCTATTTAGAAAACCTATTTAGAACCTATTAGAACCTATTAGATAGAAACCTATTAGAACCTATTAGAAACCTATTAGAGAACCTATTAGAACCTATTAGAAACCTATTAGAACCTATTAGAACCTATTAGAACCTATTAGAACCTATTAGAACCTATTAGAACCTATTAGAACCTATTAGAACCTATTAGAACCTATTAGAACCTATTAGAACCTATTAGAACCTATTAGAACCTATTAGAACCTATTAGAACCTATTAGAACCTATTAGAACCTATTAGAACCTATTAGAACCTATTAGAACCTATTAGAACCTATTAGAAACCTATTAGAACCTATTAGAACCTATTAGAACCTATTAGAACCTATTAGAACCTATCAGAACCTATTAGAACCTATTAGAACCTATTAGAACCTTTAGAACCTATTAGAAACCTATTAGAACCTATTAGAACCTATTAGAACCTATTAGAACCTATTAGAAACCTATTAGAACCTATTAGAACCTATTAGAACCTATTAGAACCTATTAGAACCTAGTGGAACCTATTAGAACCTATTAGAACCTATTAGAACCTATTAGAACCTATTAGAACCTATTAGAACCTATTAGAACCTATTAGAACCTATTAGAACCTATTAGAACCTATTAGAACCTATTAGAACCTATTAGAAACCTATTAGAACCTATTAGAACCTATTAGAACCTATTAGCTATTAGAACCTATTAGAACCTATTAGAACCTATTAGAACCATTAGAACCTATTAGAAACCTATATAGAAACCTATTAGAACCTATTAGAGAACCTATTAGAACCTATATAGAAGAACCTATTAGAACCTATTAGAACCTATTAGAACCTAATTAGAACCTATTAGAACCTATTAGAACCTATTAGAACCTATTAGAACCTATTAGAACCTTATTAGAACCTATTAGAACCTATTAGAACCTATTAGAACCTATTAGAACCATTAGAACCTATTAGAACCTATTAGAACCTATTAGAACCTATTAGAACCTATTAGAACCTATTAGAAACGAGAAACCTATTAGAACCTATTAGAACCTATTAGAACCTATTAGAAACCTATTAGAACCTATTAGAACCTATTAGAACCTATTAGAACCTATTAGAACCTATTAGAACCTATTAGAACCTATTAGAACCTATTAGAACCTATTAGAACCTATTAGAACCTATTAGAACCTATTAGAACCTATTAGAACCTATTAGAACCTATTAGAACCTATTAGAACCTATTAGAACCTATTATATTAGAAACCTGATTAGAACCTATTAGAACCTATTATCATTAGAACCTATTTAGAACCTATTAGAACCTATTAGAACCTATTAGAACCTATTAGAACCTATTAGAAACCTATTAGAACCTATTAGAACCTATTAGAACCTATTAGAACCTATTAGAACCTATTAGAACCTATTAGAACCTATTAGAACCTATTAGAAACCTATTAGAACCTATTAGAACCTATTAGAACCTATTAGAACCTATTAGAACCTATTAGAACCTATTAGAACCTATTAGAAACCTATTAGAACCTATTAGAACCCTTTAGAACCTATTAGAACCTATTAGAAACCTATTAGAACCTATTAGAACCTATTAGAACCTATTAGAACCTATTCAGAACCTATTAGAACCTATTAGAACCTATTAGAACCTATTAGAACCTATTAGAAACCTATTAGAACCTATTAGAACCTATTAGAACCTATTAGAACCTATTAGAACCTATTAGAACCTATTAGAACCTATTAGAACCTATTAGAACCTATTAGAACCTATTAGAACCTATTAGAAACCTATTAGAACCTATTAGAACCTATTAGAACCTATTAGAACCTATTAGAACCTATTAGAACCTATATAGAACCTATTAGAACCTATTAGAACCTATTAGAACCTATTAGAACCTATTAGAACTATTATAGAAACCTATCAGAACCTATTAGAACCTATTAGAACCTATTAGAACCTATTAGAAAACCTATTAGAACCTATTAGAACCTATTAGAACCTATTAGAAACCTATTAGAACCTATTAGAACCTATTAGAACCTATTAGAACCTATTAGAACCTATTAGAAACCATTAGAACCTATTAGAACCTATTAGAAACCTATTAGAACCTATTAGAACCTATTAGAACCTATTAGAACCTATTAGAAACCTATTAGATCCTATTAGAACCTATTAGAACCTATTAGAACCTATTAGAACCTATTAGAACCTATTAGAACCTATTAGAACCTATTAGAACCTATTAGAACCTATTAGAACCTATTATTAGAACCTATTAGAACCTATTAGAACCTATTAGAACCTATTAGAACCTATTAGAACCTATTAGAACCTATTAGAACCTATTAGAAACCTATTAGAACCTATTAGAACCTATTAGAACCTATTAGAACCTATTAGAACCTATTAGAACCTATTAGAAACCTATTAGAACCTATTAGAACCTATTAGAACCTATTAGAACCTATTAGAACCTATTAGAACCTATTAGAACCTATTAGAACCTATTAGAACCTATTAGAACCTATTAGAACCTATTAGAAAACCTATTAGAACCTATTAGACCTATTAGAACCTATTAGAACCTATTAGAACCTATTAGAACCTATTAGAACCTATTAGAACCTATTAGAACCTATTAGAACCTATTAGAACCTATTAGAACCTATTAGAAACCTATTAGAACCTATTAGAACCTATTAGAACCTATTAGAAACCTATTAGAACCTATTAGAACCTATTAGAACCTATTAGAACCTATTAGAAACCTATTAGAACCTATTAGAACCTATTAGAACCTATTAGAACCTATTAGAACCTATTAGAACCTATTAGAACCTATTAGAACCTATTAGAACCTATTAGAAACCTATTAGAACCTATTAGAACCTATTAGAACCTATTAGAACCTATTAGAACCTATTAGAACCATTAGAACCTATTAGAACCTATTAGAACCTATTAGAACCTGTTAGAACCTATTAGAACCTATTAGAACCTATTAGAACCTATTAGAACCTATTAGAACCTATTAGAAACCTATTAGAACCTATTAGAACCTATTAGAACCTATTAGAACCTATTAGAACCTATTAGAACCTATTGGAACCTTTAGAACCTATTAGAACCTATTAGAACCTATTAGAACCTATTAGAACCTATTAGAACCTATTAGAACCTATTAGAACCTATTAGAACCTATTAGAACCTATTAGAACCTATTAGAACCTATTAGAACCTATTAGAACCTATTAGAACCTATTAGAACCTATTAGAAACCTATTAGAACCTATTAGAACCTATTAGAACCTATTAGAACCTATTAGAACCTATTAGAACCTATTAGAACCTATTAGAACCTATTAGAACCTATTAGAACCTATTAGAACCTATTAGAACCTATTAGAAACCTATTAGAACCTATTAGAACCTATTAGAACCTATTAGAAACCTATTAGAACCTATTAGAACCTATTAGAACCTATTAGAACCTATTAGAACCTATTAGAACCTATTAGAACCTATTAGAAACCTATTAGAACCTATTAGAACCTATTAGAACCTATTAGAACCTATTAGAACCTATTAGAACCTATTAGAACCTATTAGAACCTATTAGAACCTATTAGAACCTATTAGAACCTATTAGAACCTATTAGAACCTATTAGAACCTATTAGAACCTATTAGAACCTATTAGAAACCTATTAGAACCTATTAGAACCTATTAGAAACCTATTAGAACCTATTAGAACCTATTAGAACCTATTGGAACCTATTAGAACCTATTAGAACCTATTAGAACCTATTAGAACCTATTAGAACCTATTAGAACCTATTAGAACCTATTAGAACCTATTAAAACCTATTAGAACCTATTAGAACCGATTAGAACCTATTAGAACCTATTAGAACCTATTAGAACCTATTAGAACCTATTAGAAACCTATTAGAACCTATTAGAACCTATTAGAACCTATTAGAACCTGTTAGAACCTGTTAGAACCTATTAGAACCTATTAGAACCTATTAGAACCTATTAAAACCTATTAGAACCTATTAGAACCTATTAGAACCTATTGGAACATATTAGAACCTATTAGAACCTATTAGAACCTATTAGAACCTATTAGAACCTATTAGAACCTATTAGAACCTATTAGAACCTATTAGAAACCTATTAGAACCTATTAGAACCTATTAGAACCTATTAGAACCTATTAGAACCTATTAGAACCTATTAGAACCTATTAGAACCTATTAGAACATATTAGAACCTATTAGAACCTATCTAGAACCTATTAGAACCTTATTAGAACCTATTAGAACCTATTAGAACCTATTAGAAACCTATTAGAACCTATTAAAACCTATTAGAACCTATTAGAACCTATTAGAACCTATTAGAACCTATTAGAAACCTATTAGAACCTATTAGAACCTATTAGAACCTATTAGAACCTATTAGAACCTATTAGAACCTATTAGAACCTATTAGAACCTATTAGAACCTATTAGAACCTATTAGAACCTATTAGAACCTATTAGAACCTATTAGAACCTATTAGAACTTATTAGAACCTATTAGAACCTATTAGAACCTATTAGAACCTATTAGAACCTATTAGAACCTATTAGAACCTATTAGAACGGATTAGAACCTATTAGAACCTATTAGAACCTATTAGAACCTATTAGAACCTATTAGAAACCTATTAGAACCTATTAGAACCTATTAGAACCTATTAGAACCTATTAGAACCTATTAGAACCTATTAGAACCTATTAGAACCTATTAGAACCTATTAGAACCTAATTAGAACCTATTAGAACCTATTAGAACCTATTAGAACCTATTAGAACCTATTAGAACCTATTAGAACCTATTAGAACCTATTAGAACCTATTAGAACCTATTAGAACCTATTAGAACCTATTAGAACCTATTAGAACCTATTAGAACCTATTAGAACCTATTAGAACCTATTAGAACCTATTAGAACCTATTAGAACCTATTAGAACCTATTAGAACCTATTAGAAACCATATTAGAACCTATTAGAACCTATTAGAACCTATTAGAACCTATTAGAACCTATTAGAACCTATTAGAAACCTATTAGAACCTATTAGAACCTATTAGAACCTATTAGAAACCTATTAGAACCTATTAGAACCTATTAGAACCTATTAGAACCTATTAGAACCTATTAGAACCTATTAGAACCTATTAGAACCTATTAGAACCTATTAGAACCTATTAGAACCTATTAGAACCTATTAGAAACCTATTAGAACACTATTAGAAACCTCATTAGAACCTATTAGAACCTATTAGAACCTATTAGAAACCTATTAGAACCTATTAGAACCTATTAGAACCTATTAGAACCTATTAAGAACCTATTAGAACCTATTAGAACCTATTAGAAACCTATTAGAACCTAATTAGAACCTATTAGAACCTATTAGAACCTATTAGAACCTATTAGAAACCTATTAGAACCTATTAGAACCTATTAGAACCTATTAGAACCTATTAGAACCTATTAGAACCTATTAGAAAACCTATTAGAAACCTATTAGAACCTATTAGAACCTATTAGAACCTATTAGAACCTATTAGAACCTATTAGAACCTATTAGAACCTATTAGAACCTATTAGAACCTATTAGAACCTATTAGAACCTATTAGAACCTATTAGAACCTATTAGAACCTATTAGAACCTATTAGAACCTATTAGAACCTATTAGAACCTATTAGAACCTATTAGAACCTATTAGAACCTATTAGAACCTATTAGAACCTATTAGAACCTATTAGAACCTATTAGAACCTATTAGAACCTATTAGAACCTATTAGAACCTATTAGAACCTATTAGAACCTATTAGAACCTATTAGAACCTATTAGAACCTATTAGAACCTATTAGAACCTATTAGAACCTATTAGAACCTATTAGAACCTATTAGAACCTATTAAGAACCTATTAGAACCTATTAGAACCTATTAGAACCTATTAGAACCTATTAGAACCATATTAGAACCTATTAGAACCTATTAGAACCTATTAGAACCTATTAGAACCTATTAGAACCTATTAGAACCTATTAGAACCTATTAGAACCTATTAGAACCTATTAGAACCTATTAGAAACCTATTAGAACCTATTAGAACCTATTAGAACCTATTAAGAACCTATTAGAACCTATTAGAACCTATTAGAACCTATTAGAACCTATTAGAAACCTATTAGAACCTATTAGAACCTATTAGAACCTATTAGAACCTATTAGAACCTATTAGAAACCTATTAGAACCTATTAGAACCTATTAGAACCTATTAGAAACCTATTAGAACCTATTAGAACCTATTAGAAACCTATTAGAACCTATTAGAACCTATTAGAACCTATTAGAACCTATTAGAACCTATTAGAACCTATTAGAACCTATTAGAACCTATTAGAAACCTATTAGAACCTATTAGAACCTATTAGAACCTATTAGAACCTATTAGAAACCTATTAGAACCTATCAGAACCTATTAGAACCTATTAGAACCTATTAGAACCTATTAGAAACCTATTAGAACCTATTAGAACCTATTAGAACCTATTAGAACCTATTAGAACCTATTAGAACCTATTAGAACCTATTAGAACCTATTAGAACCTATTAGAACCTATTAGAACCTATTAGAACCTATAGAACCTATTAGAACCTATTAGAACCTATTAGAACCTATTTAGAACCTTAATTAGAACCTATTAGAACCTATTAGAACCTATTAGAACTATAGAACCTATATTAGAACCTATTAGAACCTATTAGAACCTATTAGAACCTATTAGAACCTATTAGAAACCTATTAGAACCTATTAGAACCTATTAGAACCTATTAGAACCTATTAGAACCTATTAGAACCTATTAGAACCTATTAGAACCTATTAGAACCTATTAGAACCTATTAGAACCTATTAGAACCTATTAGAACCTATTAGAACCTATTAGAACCTATTAGAACCTATTAGAACCTATTAGTAACCTATTAGAACCTATTAGAACCTATTAGAACCTATTAGAAACCTATTAGAACCTATTAGAACCTATTAGAACCTATTAGAACCTATTAGAACCTATTAGAACCTATTAGAACCTATTAGAACCTATTAGAACCTATTAGAACCTATTAGAACCTATTAGAACCTATTAGAACCTATTAGAACCTATTAGAAACCCTATTTAGAACTTATTAGAAACTATTAGAACCTATTAGAACCTATTAGAAACCTATTAGAACCTATTAGAACCTATTAGAACCTATTAGAACCTATTAGAACCTATTAGAAACCTATTAGAACCTATTAGAACCTATTAGAACCTATTAGAACCTATTAAGAACCTATTAGAACCTATTAGAACCTATTAGAACCTATTAGAACCTATTAGAACCTATTAGAACCTATTAGAACCTATTAGAACCTATTAGAACCTATTAGAACCTATTAGAACCTATTAGAACCTATTAGAACCTATTAGAACCTATTAGAACCTATTAGAACCTATTAGAACCTATTAGAACCTATTAGAACCTATTAGAACCTATTAGAACCTATTAGAACCTATTAGAACCTATTAGAACCTATTAGAACCTATTAGAACCTATTAGAACCTATTAGAACCTATTAGAACCTATTAGAAACCTAGTAGAACCTATTAGAACCTATTAGAACCTAATTAGAACCTATTAGAACCTATTAGAACCTATTAGAACCTATTAGAACCTATTAGAAACCTATTAGAACCTATTAGAACCTATTAGAACCTATTAGAACCTATTAGAACCTATTAGAACCTATTAGAACCTATTAGAACCTATTAGAACCTATTAGAACCTATTAGAACCTATTAGAACCTATTAGAACCTATTAGAACCTATTAGAACCTATTAGAACCTATTAGAACCGCTATTAGAACCCTATTAGAACCTATTAGAACCTATTAGAACCTATTAGAACCTATTAGAACCTATTAGAAACCTATTAGAACCTATTAGAACCTATTAGAACCTATTAGAACCTATTATAGAACCTATTAGAACCTATTAGAACCTATTAGAACCTATTAGAAACCTATTAGAACCTATTAGAACCTATTAGAAACCTATTAGAACCTATTAGAACCTATTAGAACCTATTAGAACCTATTAGAACCTATTAGAACCTATTAGAACCTATTAGAACCTATTAGAACCTATTAGAACCTATTAGAACCTATTAGAACCTATTAGAACCTATTAGAACCTATTAGAACCTATTAGAACCTATTAGAACCTATTAGAAACTTATTAGAACCTATTAGAACCTATTAGAACCTATTAGAACATATCAGAACCTATTAGAACCTATTAGAACCTATCAGAACCTAGTAGAACCTATTAGAACCTATCAGAACCTATTAGATCCTATCAGAACCTATCAGAACCTATTAGAAACCTATCAGAACCTATCTGAAACCTATTAGAACCTATTAGAACCTATCGGAACCTATCAGAACCTATTAGAAACCTATCAGAAACCTATTAGAACCTATCAGAACCTATTAGAACCTTTTTTTAGAACCTATTAGGAACCTATTAGAACCTATTAGAACCTATCAGAACCTATTATAGAACCTATCAGAACCTATTAGAAACCTATTAGAACCGTGTCAGAACCTATTAGAACCTATTAGGAACCTATTAGAACATATTAGAACCTATTAGAACCTACCAGAACCTATTAGAACCTATTAGAACCTATTCGGAACCTATCGGAACCTATCGGAACCTATCGGAACCTATCAGAACCTATTAGAACCTATCAGAACCTGTTAGAACCTATTAGAAAAAGCCTATCAGAACCTATTAGAAAACCTATTAGAACCTATCAGAACCTATTAGAACCTATGGGAACATCAGAACCTATTAGAACCTATTAGAACTTATCAGAACTTATTAGAACCTATTAGAAACCTATTAGAACCTATTAGAACCTATCAGAACCTTATTAGAACCTATCAGAACCTATCAGAACTTATTAGAACATATCAGAACCTATTAGAACCTATTAGAACCTTATCAGAACCTATTAGAACCTATTAGAACCTATCAGAACCTATTAGAACCTATCAGAACCTATCAGAACCTATTAGAACCCTTATTAGATCCTATCGGAACCTATCAGAACCTATTAGAAACCTATATTAGAACCTATTAGAACCTATTAGCACTTATTAGAAACCTATTAGAACCTATTAGAACCTATTAGAACCTATTAGAAACCTATTAAGAACCTGTTAGAACCTATCAGAACCCTATTAGAACCAATCAGAATCTCTTAGAACCTATCAGAATCTATTAGAAACCTATCTAATATATTAGACAACCCTATTAGAACTATTAGAACCTATTAGAACCTATCAGAACCTAATCAGAAAACTATTAGAACCTATTAGAACCTATTAGAAACCTATCAGAACCTATTAGAATTTGCTAACAGTCAACAAACAATTTTTAAACCTGCCCAGTGTGTTTTGTTTTTTTTCTATTTTAATTTGTTTATTTTTGGCAGATTTTTGTGTGGCTCACAACCCAATCACCTCCCCCTCCCCCCCCCCCCCCCCCCTTCTGGATCTGCCCCGGATTTGATTTCAGCCGTCTCTTCTTGTGTTCAGCAGTTTTTCATTATTGTGATAATAATTATTCAAAAAGGCAGTGATGCAGGATGAAAATAAACAAGGTATATGCAAAGAAAGTAAAATATCAGCTTCTCTGAATAGTTAGGAGTAGTCCATTTTTGGGTAGTCCATGGACTGGGGGTCAGTGTTTGTCCACATCAGCATTTTCAGTACAGTTTATTATTCAGTTTGCATGTTTCGTTGATATTATTTCACACAATCAACTGTCCTTGAAAATATTGTAAAAAATGAAGGTTGAATGTTTGGTTTATTTAAGTCCCGAAGAAATAAAACACCTATGAGGCTATGAGGCTTAGGGGAATAAAACAAAATAAATTATTTATTCATCCCTCAACTTCGATGTAATTTATTTTCAAATTATTTGTTTTATTCCTCTAAGCCTCGGAGTCAAGTTAGAAAATTGGCCTATTGTTGGTGTCTCATCTATAATAACAGTATTCAAGTGTTGTTGAAATGTTTGTACTGTTCTGTATTACATTTAGTTTGGTCTTGTTTTTCTTTTACCTTCTTTTGTGTTTCATTATTTGAAAAATTACTTACCGTAATGATTCGATTTATCGCCCGAGGCGCTTATTTACTTTTGGTACCTCAAGGGAGGGCGCTTATTCGAGACAGGGCGCTTATTTCTTTTTTGAGAAACAACCGAATGTTCAAACAAAACTTTAATAGTTATTAAAAAGGAACAATAACAGAAAACTGTAACAGTAAGAAATATACGGTGAATGTTCAGTTAATGTGAGGGAATTTTAATCTATTCGACGTCGATAGCTTCAGTGTCACTTGCATCAATAATAAAGCATATTAGAATAGGGGCGCTTATTAGAATAGGGGCGCTTATTAACAAAAACACATTCGAAGGGGACGTTTATTCAAAAGGGGGCGCTTATTAGAAGGAGGACGCTAAATCGAATCATTACGGTATCTCAAAGCCATGTCATACATGTAGATTGATCAATGATTTTGTTTAATATTATTATTAATCTCACAGATGCAGCTGGTGTAAGATTAGAAACCCAAAATGTCTGCACAGCAAACCTATATACCTGTACCTGCCAACTTGGATCTGCAATAAAACATTTTTTACTGGAAAGTACATGTAATAGAGTCACTAGTAGGTCAAAGTATTATGTATGGATCATGGGTTTTCTTCAGCTGTGGTGAAAGTTACACTCAAATGTATGGAACAGAACAGAATCCCGGTAAACCAAAATCTCCATTATATAACCAACACAAATTTAATGTAAAATCTACCCCAATATAACAAATCAATCTCATCACATAACACTGTTTAATTTTAAGGCAGAATAAAAATAGGTTATTCAGTGGAAACTTATGTAATAATGCCGCTGTGTATTTTTACGAGTTAGTTTTTATATAGTTTTTTCTAGCCTTTGGTTAATATACAACATAATTTTTTCCTAAAATATAGCTTTCAACAGTGTTTTCTGTAAGTGCGCAGTCAGGGGGGACTAAGATGAGTATAATACGGTCTCATATTTGCTTTTGGTTTTGTGTGTATTCCACACCCTAACATGCTGCGTCATATAATAATAGACCATATTCGTATTCTCACAGTTGAACTGGAACAAGCTTGCCATCGAGGCAAGATTCGAGATTCCCCCGCACGAGTCTCCATTGCAACCTGGTTCCAACTGTGAGGATATGAATGTGGTCTATTATTAGTCAAACCTCAACATATTTCTGTTTGTTGATACATGGCAAATAAGAACATCACCCTGTTAAAAATACAATGATTAATTTATGCTCAAACATTTAGCATGACATACCTTTTTTTAAAGAAAGTAAAATTGTCAAGCATTATTACCCAATCGGAATGCTACATGTTGCACTATTTAATTCTAAACTTGGTTTCCAAAAACGTCCCTTCATTTACGATTTCAGCATCTAAAATCCACACATGTACGTATTGCGTACCTATTTTTATATATGCTGGATTTTTAAAGTGCCTATAACCCTTCGCTAGCTATATATTTTTCTTAAACTAGGAAGGTTGAAGATATTATATTCAAAAGAAAAATCCAATTCGCTTTTTCCTTCATTATTTTAGAAGCATTTAAACCCGCGCCTCAGCGCTGAACATCTGCGCGCGCGGTGAGCCTGGGCCGAGCTGTTTTGTGACGCAGACTACGGAAGACGATCACTTGTTGAAGAGATATTCCCTTTTCTATGCTATTTGCGTTTGAACATCCCTATACCGTGCATCGATCTGGCATTTTTGATGATTTAGAGAGTAGAAAAGCAGTGAAGTTGTGAAAACCGTCAGAAGCGTGTTCCGGAGGCTACGTCATAAATGTATTATATTATTATTATAATTTTATTATTATTACTATAACACTCGTCTCCAGACTCTTTTATCGCTCGATATATTATGACACAGGAAGCACAAATGATGATTTTTCGCTGACTTTGAATAGCTGTAAAAAAATGGCAATTCAAAACTTGGAAGTTTTTTTGGCAAAATAATGTTCCATAAGGCAATTACTTTCGGGGAAATATAGTCTGAGCAAGGGGTATAGGCCACTTTAACAATTACGGAAAACAAATCGGTAGTCGAAGTCAACAAACGTGAATATTTTAAAATTCACAAATTACGCACTATAAACATATACGGAAGTGAAGTCAGTTTGTCGTGGTACGCGTTTCTCGTTATGGGGAGGGCATGGGCCTTTTTCACAGCCCGTCATGTTGGTAAAAACAATAGCTTTTTATTCCCCAAGGTCCCCCAAGCCTCCCATTCAGACGTTTCACAACGAGTTTACGCGTGGTTTCAGATGCGGAAACAAAGGTTTAAATCCTCTGGGATTTAAGATGGCCGCCGCGTGATTAAGGTCCATAGGTGGTAATTTCGACGCAATATTCACGTTTTTTTTTTAATATGCATAATTGTCCCAGCCGGTGGTACAGATCATAGTAAAATATCGGATTTTCAAACTCATTCGATATTCCTGCTGGTTTTCCAAGATCAATCCGCGAACCTTTCGTACTCAAATTTGGCCAGATTGTAGTTCGAGGACTGGTCTTTCGAGATGCGGGAGATGTTATGAAATCAAATCGAAGAATGCTTTTTTAGGGCAAAATTCGAGAGGAGGCACGCAATTTGTCGGTCTAAAACTGCCTCGAAGTTGCATGCCTTGTTGTTATTATTAGGATTCTAGAAGCGAGTAAACTTTGAAGTCAGAAAACTGCTCTCGCACGCATCAAATCACCGTAAAACCCGCGTCAAAGCAAAGTTAAACAACGTCCGAACATTTCGACTTTATTTTATTAAATATAGACAGTCCTAAATACCGATTTTAGGAAGATTAATGTTTCACAATAACAATTCTATTGTACTAAGAAATTTGAATATGGTAGATACCTGTGACCAGTCCACACAAACAGAGGATGGTAAGCCTGTGCTAAAATTATTGGTTGTTTTTCGCCTCCGAAATCTGACCCAGAACTAAGGCGTGTTCTGCGTTGTTGGCTGATTTCGCTTCGCCTTGTCTATTACGATAAACATTTTCATCTGCTTCGCTTCCCGTTCACAGTAGCACTGCTTCACGTCGCGTATCCCGGCGAAAGACTCTCGCTGTAGCCTAAAGACACGTTTTTAAACGGCCCGGGCAGACAACATGCGCCAGCTTATCCAGATCCGAGGTAAGCTCGAGCAACATCGCTGCTTAATGCTTATAATCATTAGTACGTTTTAATTTTACGCGTATTTTTTTTCTTGTTATTTGCTAAATAAGTATTTAACTCGTGTTAAATTATATTATATATATAAAATTGTTGTGATTTTATTTTTTATACCGCCGTAAATTGAAATATTTTACACCGCCCATCTGTGCGTTTCGTCGTATAAAAATATACCATTATTTCTCTCCAGATTTGTCCTCGTATGGTGATATTTGAATACAAGGATAATGGCTGCAGTGGCTGCAAAACGCTGAAATATGAAGACCACGTTTTTAAACGGCCCGGTAGACAACAGGCGGTCAGGCGCCTAACTGTTGCAAGATCAGAGGTAAGCCCTGTCGTGATCTTAACGCTGCTTATGAACATTGGTTTTAAATTCTACGCGTATTTGTTTCTTGTTTATTATATAACGGGCTAAAAAAGTATTTACCTCGTTAAATTATATTTTTTATAATTTTTACAGCGGGAAATTTAAATATTATTCGCCGCCCACGTGCACCGTTGTTTCGAGTTGTTTTTCAAAACAACAAATATTGGAGGCTAAAATGTTTCAGAGTTTTTACATAGGAAAAATCCGACCCCGTGAAAGATCTTGAGACAGCAGCACAAAAAGCCAAAGGTTTAGAAACGACTAAAAATAAAGGCTTAATTGTAGAATACCCGGCTACTTATTTGCATGTCATTGAATAAGAATGATTTCAAAAACTGCCAAACTGATTTCAAAAAGCAAACAACAAACTCAACTACAGTGCCCATGTACATTTTATTTTATTCGTAGTTATCGTGCAATGAAATAAAAAATATCGCGTGAAAAAAATAAAAATTATCAACCAACGAAGATCACGTTTTTTAAACGGCCCGGGCAGACAACAAGCGCCAGCTGGAAGACTGTTGCCAGATCAGAGGTAACCTTGAGCAACATCGCTGCTTTTAAATGCTTATGACCATAGTACGTTTTAATATTTAACTCTGTTAAATTATATTATATCTATAAAATTGTTGTGATTTTATTCAGTTTATACCGCGTGAAATTGAAATATTTACAACCGCCCATCTGTGCCTTTCGTTGTTTTAAAAATATACCATTATTTCTCTCCAGATTTGCCCTCGTATGGTGATATTTGAATACAAGGAGAATGTCTGCAAAACACTGATATATGAAGATCACTTTTTTAACGGACCGGCAGACAACAGGCGGCCCGGCGCCTGCAAGATTCAGTTGCCAGATCAAAGGTAACTGGCGTGGGCTTGCAGTGCGACTACTATAACCGGGGCCACTTAGACAAAGAAAACCAAACATCTTACACAATGGAAACGAACAATTTCAACTTCAGTTGTTTGAGCCAATAAGTTTTCAGTTCAATACAACCTTTAAACGTGGAATTAAGTTGAATTTCTCTATTCCGCCCTACAATATGTGCCTAGGTGGCCCCGGTTACAGTAGTCGCACTGTAACGCTGCTTATGAACATTGGTTTTAAATTCTACGCGTATTTTCCTGTTTTTTTCTTCTTCTTATGATAAATGAAATTTATCGCGCGATAAAATAGACATTATCGCCCGATAAAATATAAATTATCGCGCGATAAAATAGACATTATCGCCCGATAAAATATACATTATCGCGCGATAAAAATATACATTATCGCGCGATAAAATAAACATTATCGCGCGATAAAATAAACATTATCGCGCGATAAAATATACATTATCGCGCGATAAAATAAACATTATCGCGCGATAAATAAACATTATCTTGCGATAAAAATATAAATTATCTTGCGATAAATAACAATTATCGCGCGATAAAATAAAAATTATCGCGCGATAAAATAAAAATTATCGCGCGATAAAATAAAAATTATCGCGCGATAGCCTGTTCACAGACGTTTATTTTTTTTCGTCTGTGAACAGGCTAATCGCGCGATAAAATGATCTGTTTCGTTCATGAATTTATTTATTTATGAATTCATACTTTGGTTCGCTTTGGATTGCCAGCCGAGCATTAACATCGCTCATAATGTCTACGGGCATTACGGAACATCCGGCGCAAAGTATTAGCCAATCAAAGCGCTCGTTATCTGTACACGCTAATAAATCCGTATGTGATGTGTAAAGTATCCAAACATGTTCATTTCAGTGACAATCACGAATGAATTATGATAACATATCACGCCAAATTAACGTCATACTTTTAAAAGATCCGCCATCTTGGATCCGCCGTCTCGGATTTCAGAAAATCAATTTGAAGATTTGAAAAGATAAAAAAAAGGAAAAAGTATAAGGATGGAAAAACTAAAAATTTTGGAAGAAACCCTTGGTAAAAAGCGGGAACCTCATGAAAACTGAAAATTAAGAATTGGGATAAAAACAATCTGTCAAACGTGGCTGCCATGTGAAATGAAAAGTCGTGTGATCAAAAAATCGACATGCCAAAATGTTTCCTAGAATACTTTTTAGTAAAATTCACAAAAATCTGGTTTAGACTGTTCACAGTCTCTCTATTTTCTCAGATCAGATCGTACAGCCTAAATTTGGCTACAATTGCTCGAACGCTGTTTACGTAATAAAAGTTTGAAAATTCCCCCCCCCCCCCCCCTCATCGCTACCCATATGGCAGAATAATTAGGTTAAAAAGACATATTCCAGCCGTCAACCTCTTTGAAGACCTGTTTTCTGGTATATCATTAGCGATGCTAATTTTTAAATGCGTTCTCATTGCATAGCTCACCAAAAATGGTTTTTGAACAAAATTAGTCCAACTGGGCATTTAATAATAATGGTTTATTTACAAGATCCACGTGGTGGCTGTTCTCTGTTAAGTTACATTATTTACAATTAAAATGAAATATTATATAAAAATATGAAATAATACGAAACGAGTTAACCCTATTCTGCCTGGGGGGGGGGGGGGGGGCAGAAAGTGCCCGCGCTGACTTCAAATTTATCGTACTTAAAGAGCATTCAAGGCATCATAGCTGGGAACCATTTTGGTGTGCCAATTTTTTGATCACGTGACTTGATGTTTCCATGGCAACCAAGTTTTGACAGGCCTTTTTAGCCAAATTTGGTATTTTCAGTTTAAATGTCCGTTTTCATGAGATTTTCGCTCTTTACGAAGAGTTTCTTCCAAAATCTTTGCAATTTTTGCATCCTTATATTGTTTTTCGATTTTTTCAAATCAAATTTGGTGATTTTTTGACATTTCTGAACAATTGAAAAATCCAAGATGGCGGATCCAAGATGGCGGAACAGGTTTAAAGTATGACGTTATTTCGGCGTGATATGATATCATAATGATTCGTAATTGCCACTAAAATAAAAATGTTTGAATGCTTTATTCACCACATAAGTTTCATTTTTATAGCACAAATACTTTTCGAGATACAGATCGTTTTACCCAAATTTGTTGATTTTTAGCTTATTTTCAGTTTTCATAAAATTTTTGCTTTTTACGATGAAATCCTTCCAAAATCGTTGCCGTTTTAGCATCTTTATATTTTTTCTTGATTTTGACATTTCTGAACAATTTAGAAATCCAAGATTTAGGATCCAAGATGGCGGATTTTTTTAACGTATGACGTCATTATGGCGTGTATGACGTCATAATTGACACGTGACTGCCATGCTTTACACACCATGTAAGTTTCATTTTCATAGCGGCAATAGTTTTTTGAGAAGCAACGAAGAGAAAAATGTCTTGAAATCTGTAATCAAATTTTTGCAGTCCGTGTAGTGTAGACATGACAGAAAATTCCAAATTCCAGGGGAATGGGTCTGGCATAGCTTCAGCTTAGTCGGGGAATTCGAGCATAGCTTTAAACCAAACCATTTAGAACGTTTTATGGAAGAAGTATGCATTACTTCAAGAAGGAAGGACGTAACGCTTTCGGTGGATTCTGAGCTGGTTTTCCAAACTCCAAACTCAGTTAACTGATAAATAAATTCACTAAAATGTATTGAATTCGTACTATTATTTTTAATATCCTTGACTTGTTCCTGCTGAGTGTGCAAGTGCAGATCGATCCAGAAAAAAAAGCGAGCATTTACAACTGTCTAAGTGATTAGGTCTCTAGGGGGCCGGGTTCAGGAATGCCCAGAACAGTTTTGAAATGCGAGTCCTGGAACACCATTTCCGGCTTTTTGGAGTCATTCTGCGAAGTACACAAATTGCCACGGTCTATTCCCCGTGGATGAAGTTTTCGGATGAAGTTTTTGCAAATTGTGTGATAATCCCATCAACATAATTAATGCCATATGATCTGAAATAAAAAATTAAACATCTCATCAATTTCCGTAAAACAGTGCAAACTGGTCTGGATTTACACTTTGGTATAAATTGTGGTAGCGACAGAGGTGGAGAGAATGCCCCAGAACAGTTTTGAAATGCGAGCCCTGGAACACCATTTCCGGCTTTTTGGAGTCATTGTGCGAAGTACATAAATTGCCAAGGTCCATTTCCCGTGGATGAAGTTTTTGGATGAAGTTTTTGCAAATTGTGTGATACAACAACAATAATTAATGCCACATGATCTGAAATAAAAATTAAACATCTCATCAATTTCCGTAAAACAGTGCAAACTGGTCTGGATTTACACTTTGGTATAAATTGTGGTAGCGACAGAGGTGGAGATGGAGGATGTATTGAGATTGAGTCAATTGTACGTGACATGTTGGGCTGTGGCACCAACATCTGAAAATCCTGATAATTCATGTTCTTTACAAGAACTCATGAAAGGTTGTTTGGTGATAAAACTCAAGGTTGGCGTCGCACACACTGTAACAAACATTTCCTGTCGCACGCAAAAACCCTGATATTGATAATATCATCCTCTCACCAACTCCTCTCTGGATTTCTGCTTTATCTTCTCCATGTCACTTTTCATTTTTCTGACTGACCCTTTTGGCTGAAAATGAGGAGGGAATAATAATGATAGGATACATGGATCTTGCATGTTTGAAACATAATAGAAATGGTGAAAAAAAAGAAAAGTCCTTCATCTCGCATCTCGCCAAAGAAAGAGTACACGGAAATACAGCTTGGCGATACAAATGATGACGATGATGATGATCATGCCATTGATAATGACAAGTGGGCAATGTTTTATCTTAATGAAGATGACAAAAACAGCATTGATGACGATGATGACGATGAGTAAATTCCACAACAAGCAACATGTTTGTAGATGTTCATCAAGATCAATCCTCAAATAACAGCGGCCCTTGTCAGATTCAAGTTGCTACATGATTGGGCGACTGCTAATGTTTAGTCCTGAAAAACAAATCGCGTTCAGTTAAAATAAAGTTCGCAGCATGGATTTATTCAGTACGTCTCCGTAGTATCAATATTAATAATAGAAATAATAATAATAATGAGTCTTCTTGTACAACAATAATAACAACAACAGCAACAACATGAAAACATATTTAAAACATTGCATTATTCTTTTATTTCCTTCTGGGTGGAGAGAGAGGCAATGTGAGAGTTAACTGTTTTGCCTGGAAAACAGTCCATTACGCAACAAACCATTAGGCCACCGCATCCGTCCCACAATAATTTATGATAACACTCTAATAGAAAACAAAATAACTAATAGTAATAGAATGCTATCGATCATTACCTGGCTTGAATTGTGTTGTACATACGTATACCCTCTGTTGGTCCCATTAACTGTATCGCATCTTTTCTTTTCAATCTAAGCAGGTCCGCTCCTAAAGCATTTAATGAAGTTTGGCATTGTTGTTCAAACTATTTTGACATTGCATTAAAACAGGCGCAACAGCTAACTATTGTCAGTATTCTGTCTGTGTCATCAGCTAGCCTTTTCTTCTGCCACTCCCCAAATTTTAAATTCTCTTTCCTTTGAGTCCACTCTGCTCATTAAAGCAGAGCTTTATTTCACTCTATAAAGTCAAGGAAAACAAAAAGATACGACACTGTTTATATGCACAGGATGGAGAAAGAATATTTAAGACCTGTGCAATATTTATTATTACTAAAATTATCTAGTACACCTGACATTTCAACGGCTGAACTAATAAAACCAGCCAGCTATATAGACGGTTTCAGCAAATTAGATTAATGGGTATTAACAAAATAAGTAATAAATAATATCAAAATAAAATATGCATACAATAAAAAAAACTATCAAGAAGTATTCAAAGCAAAAGTACTTCTCCAAGTACCTCCCCATACGTGGCCAGCATTCTTTCATGTAATAGCCAGTCCAAAGTGAGTTAGTAAACTGTTTGGTGCTTCTTGTTATTGTGGACTTTTAAGTCCCAATTTCTGAAAACCTTTTTTCCGCAGCTGTGGCATACGAAATTTTTATGTCCTGCGTGATAGGCCTGGTGGAGATCCAGCCGGCTTGGCCTATCGAATCTTTTATTCAGTTTTGACACCTGTACCTTTTTTTCCTGCAAATGTGATCCGTCTAGATGAATCCAATATGGCAAAAGTACAGTTCAATAATAGTAGGGGCGGAAGTGGTGGAAATTTAGCGAGGATTAAGATTGAGTCAGGTAATAGACCTGCAAATGGACGACACTGTTTTAATAATAATAATAATAATATTTAGTATTTATATGGCGCAAATTAAACATATGAATATGATCAAATGCGCCTTACAATAAAAGATATGCTATGATTATGAGTAATTTAAAACTAAAATAAAATTATTTACAATTATGTATAGGACTATAAAGTTAAAAAGCTAAAAATCGGGCCTAGTAAAAATGTGTATAAAATATCAAGAGCTATTCATACGCCTTTCTAAATAAAATGTCTTCAATTTGGACTTAAAACGGTTAAAATTGTCCTCCTCTCTTATTGTACTCGGCAATTTGTTCCAAAGTGATGGTGCAGCAGCAGTAAAAGCCCTGTCACCAAGTGTCTTCTTCGTTTCGTGGACGGTGGTATTTTGTTTTCATAGTAGCCAATATTTATGCTGCACCCAACAAGGACGATTCCCTTTTTTTGGGAAGTGTTCGTGACCATCTTTGATGCACGGAACAGGAACGATTGTTTGCCGCGATAAAACTCAAGGTTGGCGTCGCACACACTGTAACACCATTTCCTGTCGCATGCCAAAACCCTGATATTGATAATAATTATTATCCTCTCACCACTCCTCTTTTGGATTTCTTTTTATTCCTCTCCACGTCACTCTTTTGTTTTCTCACTGCCCCTTTTGGCTGAAATGAGGAGGAATAATAATGATATGAGGATACATGGTTTTTGCATGTTTGAAAATAGGAAAGCGGTGAAAAGAAGGAAATTCCACATCAAAAATACGTCAAAACAGATTAAAATCCCGAAATGATGTTTAAACGGATTGAAATTCTGAAAGACGCCAAAATGGATTAAAATTCCAAAAAAGCCTAAATGCTTCTCCTTTAACAAAGCCTTTTTGACCTCTAATGAGTGGCATGACGACAAGTGTATACATTGAAATGTTTCAGTAGACTTGAAGTGCATCCTCACATCAAGAACTGAAATGTTTTTTGAATCTTACTACCACTTTCGTACTTCAGAAATGTTGTTGGTCATAACTTCCATAACTTCCTTTCCTTCCTTTCCTTCCTTTTTTCGTGAACCTTTTTTTTTAAATTAAAGGTCTTGATGTAATCTATCTGAAGATAGCAAAAATTAAAATATTGCCAAATAGTCAAATTTGTAGTTATACATAGTTTAAAATGATTTGATACGTGTTGTCTTCTTCTGAAAACAAAACAAACAAACAAACAAACCAAGATATTAAAATTGGTACGTTTCCATTTTTGAGTCATCCAAATCTCTGCTAACAGACATTCTTTTGTAAGGGCTCCAGGCACTTACTCCCGACCATTTGCGCAATTACGTTGTCCGCTAGATCTTCCGTCGTAAACGTTCTCGCCATCTAAAACAATGCAAACAAAAAAACATGAAACGATTTTGAAAAAAAATATATATATAATATTTGAAGAGTACAAAAGTTGGAACTACACGCGGTTTGAGGTTTACAGTTAACTAACCAAACGTGGATCTAAAACTCTACAGTTACCTGTACACTCCTGCCACACTTCCAGCAGATGCGTTTTGTGATGCTGTTTGTGTTACTGTCTCCTCCATTAATGTATTCTGTAGTGAAATACAAGGGAGCAGTGGAGATCTTAATGATGATGACAAAGAATCACCACACGTGGCGGTATTCTTTCATGTAATGGCCAGTCGAAATTGTGCTTGCATTAATTGCCTCCACAGAGTCAGGGCTTGTGCCATACGGCCCAAGGCTGTGAACTACTATTATTTTTAACATCCTTTACTTGTTCCTGCCTGCCGTGCAGGTGTCGATCAAAGAAAAAAATGTGATAATTTTAAAGCTGTGTAAGTGCTGAAGTCTCTAGGGCGGTTCAAGGATGCCGCCAGAACATTTCTGAAATTCGAGTCCAAGAAACATCATTTCCGGCATTTTGAAGTCGTTATGTGAGATACATGATTTGCCAAGGTCCATTCTACGTGATGAGGTTTTGTTGAATTGTGTGATAAACCCAAATCGACAATAATTAAAATGGCCATTTTGTAATATAAAACAAAATAACTAATAGTAGTAGAATGCTATCGATCATTACCTGGCTTGAATTGTGTTGTCCCATTTATAGTTTTGGGTGGAGAGAGGCACGTGTCTTGCCTTAAAAACAGGCCATTACGCACTAACCATTAGACCACAGTATCCGTCCCACAATCTGATAATACTCTAATAGAACACAAAATAGATTAACTAATAGTAATAGATCATTACCTGCTTGAAATGCATTATGGAGACGTATTCCTCCGCCGGTCCCATGATCTCAATCGCATCTTTTTCGTGTTAGCCTTATCAGATCCGCTCCTAAAAGCATTTAATGAAGTTTACATGTTGTTCAAACTATTTTGACATTACATCGAAAGAGCAACAGCTAACTATCACTACCAAACCAAAAACATGCCTCCAGGAACTGCATTTACAAACCTGTATAATTGGAGAAGATGTTCAGGTAATTCTCGTATCGGTTTATTTTCTAACCAAACTTTGGTTTCATCCACCGATGATTCAGAAGTTAGTTCCTGAAAAGTATATGGAATGGTACTTACAAAAAATTCAATGGTACCTAATTGGTAAACTATCTGATGATGAAATGCATGTAGTCTCTAGAAGGGCTCAGGGATGCCCCCATTAATACATTCTTAGATTACAGAGTATTACACTAAAATAAATAATTATCGTTTTGTTAACTCGTGTTTTGATTTAAGGAAAAGGAAAGAAGTATAAATGGTAACATATTTACCATACATTTTGAATGGTATAGTATAAAGTTCATTATGTAACAAAATTATTATTATTATTTCTTAGCATATTCTTAAAATTTCGCCCTATCTGAGCCTCGATATTGTTATAAAAAAGATTTCTTACCAAAGGGTGTATTCATCATTTACCTCAAACGTAAACACAAAAAGCCACAGGTATAAGGCATGCAGTCTTCAAAAGTAACCCACGTATATGTACAAGTTTACAACTGCCGGAGTTAATCCATCGTTGAGTATAATAGCTTATTAATGCATATCATTAAATGACCAAATACAATAAGAAACGTACCTGATCAATAAACAAAATGGTTTCTACATTGAAAACATGCGGAATTCAAGTACATGTTAAAAATGTTGTTAATGAATACCTTGGTCGAGATATGACAGAGACTCCTCTTCCATTGACTGTGTTGGAGACGTTTGAGCTTTTACAACCATGTGAATGAAACCTGCATTATAAAAATTATAATAATAAAAATACTTTTTCAACAGTCTATAGCTCAGACTGTATAAGTTGACACAAACTGAAACATTTTAAAGAAATATTATACTAGGCGTAATCAAAGATTTAAAAGAGTGCGTTCGACTGGTAATCTAAAAAACACAGGATGGGTTCTCAAGCGGAATTTATTTTATTTTCATTAACATGTGATCCATCTAAATGAATCAAATATTCCTGTTTTTCTTAGCAGTTTTTGTAAATTGTGTGATAATCCCATGCATCGACAATAAATAATGGCCATAATTATGATCTGAAATAAAATCTGACCGATTTCCGTAAAACAGTGCAAACTGTGAACATGTTTAATACATTCTTAGATTACAGAGTATATCACTAAAATAAATAATTATCGTTTTTGTTAACTCTTTTTGATTTAAGGAAAAGGAAAGAAGTATAAATGGTACATATTTACCATACATTTTAATGGTATAATAAAGTTCATTATGTAAACAAAATTATTATTATTATTTCTTAGCATATTCTTAAATTTCGCCTATCTGAGGCCTCGATATTGTTATAAAAAAGATTCTACCAAAGGGTGTATTCATCATTTACCTCAAACGTAAACACAAAAAGCACAGGTATAAGGCATGCAGTCTTCAAAGTAACCCACGTATATGTACAAGTTACAACTGCCGGAGTTAATCCCATCGTTGGAGTATAATAGCTTATTAATGCATATCATATAAATGACCAAATACAATAAGAAACGTACCTGATCAATAAACAAAATGGTTTCTACATTGCAAAACATGCGGGAATTCAAGTACAGTGTAAACCATGTTGTTAATGAATACCTTGGTCGAAGATATGACAGAGACTCCTCTTCCATTGACCTGTGTTGGAGACGTTTTGAGCTTTTACAACCATGTGAATGAACCTGCATTATAAAAATTATAAGAATAAAAATACTTTTTCAACAGTCTATAGCTCAGACTGTATAAAGTTGACACAAACTGAACATTTTAAAATATTACTAGGCGTAATCAAAGATTTAAAGAGTGCGTTCGACTGGTTTATCTAAAAAACACAGGATGGTTCTCAAGCGGAATTTATTTTTATTTTCATTAAAATGTGATCCATCTAAATGAATCAAATATTCCTGTTTTTCTTTAGCAGTTTTTTGTAATTTGTGTGATAATCCCCATGCATCGACAATAAATAATGGCCATAATTATGATCTGAAATAAAATCTGACCTGATTTCCGTAAAACAGTGCAAACTGTGAACATGTTTAATACATTCTTAGATTACAGAGTATATCACTAAAATAAATATTAATCGTTTTGTTACCTCGTTTGATTTAAGGAAAAGGAAAGAAGTATAAAATGGTACATATTTACCATACATTTTAATATGGTATAATAAAGTTCATTAATGTAAACAAAATTATTATTATTTTTTTTCTTAGCATATTCTTAAATTTCGCCTATCTGAGCCTCGATATTGTTATAAAAAAGATTCTTACCAAAAGGGTGTATTCATCATTTACCTAAAACGTAAACACAAAAAGCACAGGTATAAGGCATGCAGTCTTCAAAGTAACCCACGTATATGTACAAGTTACAACTGCTCGGAGTTATAATCCCATCGTTGAGTATAATAGCTTATTACATGCATATCATTAAATGACCAAATACAATAAGAAACGTACCTGATCAATAAACAAAATGGTTTCTCACATTGAAAACATGCGGGCGGGAAATTCAAGTACAGTGTAAACATGTTGTTAATGAATACCTTGTCGAGATATGACAGAAGAGACTCCTCTTCCATTGACTGTGTTGGAGACGTTTGAGCTTTTACAACCATGTGAAATGAACCTGCATTATAAAAATTATAATAATAAAAATACTTTTTTCAACAGTCTATAGCTCAGACTGTATAAGTTGACACAAACTGAACATTTTAAAATATTACTAGGCGTAATCACAGATTTAAAGAGTGGCGTTCGACTGGTAATCTAAGAAAAAACACAGGATGGTTCTCAAGCGGAATTTATTTTATTTTTCATTAAAAATGTGATCCATCTAAATGAATCAAATATTCCTGTTTTTCTTAGCAGTTTTTGTAAATTGTGTGATAATCCCATGCATCGCAATAAATAATGCCATAATTATGATCTGAAATAAAATCTGACCGATTTCCGTAAAACAGTGCAAACTGTGAACATGTTTAATACATTCTTAGATTACAGAGTATATCACTAAAATAAATAATTATCGTTTTGTTAACTCGTTTTGATTTAAGGAAAAGGAAAGAAGTATAAATGGTACATATTTACCATACATTTAATGGTATAATAAAGTTCATTATGTAAACAAAATTATTATTATTATTTCTTAGCATATTCTTAAAATTTCGCCTATCTGAGGCCTCGATATTGTTATAAAAAAGATTCTTACCAAAAGGTGTATTTCATCATTTACCTAAAACGTAAACACAAAAAGCACAGGTATAAGGCATGCAGTCTTCAAAAGTAACCCACGTATATGTACAAGTTACAACTGCCGGAGTTAATCCCATCGTTGAGTATAATAGCTTATTAATGCATATCATTAAATGACCAAATACAATAAGAAACGTACCTGATCAATAAACAAATGGTTTCTACATTGAAAACATGCGGGAATTCAAGTACAGTGTAAAAATGTTGTTAATGAATACCTTGGTCGAGATATGACAGAGAGACTCCTCTTCCATTGACTGTGTTGGAGACGTTTGAGCTTTTACAACCATGTGAATGAACCTGGCATTATAAAAATTATAATAATAAAAATACTTTTTCAACAGTCTATAGCTCAGACTGTATAAGTTGACACAAACTGAACATTTTAAAATATTACTAGGCGTAATCAAAGATTTAAAGAGTGCGTTCGACTGGTAATCTAAAAAACACAGGATGGTTCTCAAGCGGTAATTTATTTTATTTTCATTAAAATGTGATCCATCTAAATGAATCAAATATTCCTGTTTTTTTCTTAGGCAGTTTTTGTAAATGTGTGGTATAATCCCATGCATCGACAATAAATAATGGCCATAATTATGATCTGAAATAAAATCTGACCGATTTCCGTAAAACAGTGCCAACTGTGAACATGTTTTAATACATTCTTAGATTACAGAGTATATCACTAAAATAAATAATTATCGTTTTGTTAACTCGTTTTGATTTAAGGAAAGGAAAGAAGTATAAATGGTACATATTTACCATACATTTTAATGGTATAATAAAGTTCATTATGTAAACAAAATTATTATTATTTCTTAGCATATTCTTAAAATTTCGCCTATCTGAGCCTCGATATTGTTATAAAAAAGATTCTTACCAAAAGGGTGTATTCATCATTTACCTCAAACGTAAACACAAAAGCACAGGTATAAGGCATGCAGTCTTCAAAAGTAACCCACGTATATGTACAAGTTACAACTGCCGGAGTTAATCCCATCGTTGAGTATAATAGCTTATTAATGCCTATCATTAAATGACCAAATACAATAAGAAACGTACCTGATCAATAAACAAAATGGTTTCTACATTGAAAACATGCGGGAATTCAAAGTACAGTGTAAAAATGTTGTTAATGAATACCTTGGTCCGAGATATGACAGAGACTCCTCTTCCATTGACTGTGTTGGAGACGTTTTGAGGCTTTTACAACCATGTGAATGAACCTGCATTATAAAAATTATAATAATAAAAATACTTTTTCAACAGTCTATAGCTCAGACTGTATAAGTTGACACAAACTGAACATTTTAAAATATTACTAGGCGTAATCAAAGATTTTAAAGAGTGCGTTCGACTGGTAATCTAAAAAACACAGGATGGTTCTCAAGCGGAATTTATTTTATTTTCATTAACTGTGATCCATATCTAAATGAATCAAATATTCCTGTTTTTCTTAGCAGTTTTTGTAAATTGTGGTGATAATCCCATGCATCGACAATAAAATAATGGCCATAATTATGATCTGTGAAATAAAAATCTGACCGATTTCCGTAAAACAGTGCAAACTGTGAACATGTTTAATACATTCTTAGATTACAGAGTATATCACTAAAATAAATAATTATCGTTTTTGTTAACTCGTTTTGATTTAAGGAAAAGGAAAGAAGTATAAATGGTACATATTTACCATACATTTTAATGGTATAATAAAGTTCATTATGTAAACCAAAATTATTATTATTATTTCTTAGCATATTCTTAAAATTTCGCCTATCTGAGCCTCGATATTGTTATAAAAAAGATTCTTACCAAAAGGGTGTATTCATCATTTACCTCAAACGTAACACACAAAAAGCACAGGTATAAGGCATGCAGTCTTCAAAAGTAACCCACGTATATGTACAAGTTACAACTGCCGGAGTTAATCCCATCGTTGAGTATAATAGCTTATTAATGCATATCATTAAATGACCAAATACAATAAGAAACGTACCTGATCAATAAACAAAATGGTTTCTACATTGAAAACATGCGGGAATTCAAGTACAGTGTAAAAATGTTGTTAATGAATCCTTGGTCGAGATATGACAGAGGACTCCTCTTCCATTGACTGTGTTGGAGACGTTTGAGCTTTTACAACCATGTTGAATGAACCTGCATTATAAAAATTATAATAATAAAAATACTTTTTCAACAGTCTATAGCTCAGACTGTATAAGTTGACACAAACTGAACATTTTAAAAAATATTACTAGGCGTAATCAAAGATTTAAAGAGTGCGTTCGACTGGTAATCTAAAAAACACAGGATGGTTTCTCAAGCGGAATTTATTTTATTTTCATTAACATGTGATCCATCTAAATGAATCAAATATTCCTGTTTTCTTAGCAGTTTTATGTAAATTGTGTGATAATCCCATGCATCGACAATAAATAATGGCCATAATTTATGATCTGAAATAAAATCTGCCGATTTCCGTAAAACAGTGCAAACTGTGAACATGTTTAATACATTCTTAGATTACAGAGTATATCACTAAAATAAATAATTATCGTTTTGTTAACTCGTTTTGATTTAAGGAAAAGGAAAGAAGTATAAATGGTATACATATTTACCATACATTTTAATGGTATAATAAAGTTCATTATGTAAACAAAATTATTATTATTATTTCTTAGCATATTCTTAAAATTCGCCTATCTGAGCCTCGATATTGTTATAAAAAAAGATTCTTACCAAAAGGGTGTATTCATCATTTACCTCAAACGTAAACACAAAAAGCACAGGTATAAGGCATGCAGTCTTCAAAAGTAACCCACGTATATGTACAAGTTACAACTGCCGGAGTTAATCCCATCGTTGAGTATAATAGCTTATTATAGCATATCATTAAATGACCAAATACAATAAGAAACGTACCTGATCAATAAACAAAATGGTTTCTACATGAATCAACATGCGGGAATTCAAGTACAGTGTAAAAAATGTTGTTAATGAATACCTTGGTCGATGATATGACAGAGACTTCCTCTTCCATTGAACTGTGTTGGAGACGTTTGAGCTTTTACAACCATGTGAATGAACCTGCATTATAAAAATTATAATAATAAAAATACTTTTTCAACAGTCTATAGCTCAGACTGTATAAGTTTGACACAAACTGAACATTTTAAAATATTACTAGGCGTAATCAAAGATTTAAAGAGTGCGTTCGACTGGTATCTAAAAACCACAGGATGGTTCTCAAGCGGGAATTTATTTATTTTCATTAAAATGTGATCCATCTAAATGAATCAAATATTCCTGTTTTTCTTAAGCAGTTTTTGTAAATTGTGTGATAATCCCATGCATCGACAATAAATAATGGCCATAATTATGATCTGAAATAGAAATCTGACCGATTTCCGTAAAACAGTGCAAACTGTGAACATGTTTAATACATTCTTAGATTACAGAGTATATCACTAAAATAAATAATTATCGTTTTGTTAACTCGTTTTGATTTAAGGAAAAGGAAAGAAGTATAAATGGTACATATTTACCATACATTTTAATGGTATAATAAAGTTCATTATGTAAACAAAATTATTATTATTATTTCTTAGCATATTCTTAAAATTTCGCCTATCTGAGCCTCGATATTGTTATAAAAAAGATTCTTACCAAAAGGGTGTATTCATCATTTACCTCAACGTAAACACAAAAAGCACAGGTATAAGGCATGCAGTCTTCAAAAGTAACCCACGTATATGTACAAGTTACAACTGCCGGAGTTAATCCCATCGTTGAGTATAATAGCTTATTAATGCATATCATTAAATGACCAAATACAATAAGAAACGTACCTGATCAATAAACAAAATGGTTTCTACATTGAAAACATGCGGGAATTCAAGTACAGTGTAAAAATGTTGTTAATGAATACCTTGGTCGAGATATGACAGAGACTCCTCTTCCATTGACTGTGTTGGAGACGTTTTGAGCTTTTACAACCATGTGAATGAACCTGCATTATAAAAATTATAATAATAAATACTTTTTCAACAGTCTATAGCTCAGACTGTATAAGTTGACACAAACTGAACATTTTAAAATATTACTAGGCGTAATCAAAGATTTAAAGAGTGCGTTCGACTGGTAATCTAAAAAACACAGGATGGTTCTCAAGCGGAATTTATTTTATTTCATTAAAATGTGATCCATCTAAAATGAATCAATATTCCTGTTTTTCTTAGCAGTTTTTGTAAATTGTGTGATAATCCCATGCATCGACAATAAATAATGGCCATAATTATGATCTGAAATAAAATCTGACCGATTTCCGTAAAACAGTGCAAACTGTGAACATGTTTAATACATTCTTAGATTACAGAGTATATCACTAAAATAAATAATTATCGTTTTGTTAACTCGTTTTGATTTAAGGAAAAGGAAAGAAGTATAAATGGTACATATTTACCATACATTTTAATGGTATAATAAAGTTCATTATGTAAACAAAATTATTATTATTTTTTCTTAGCATATTCTTAAAATTTCGCCTATCTGAGCCTCGATATTGTTTATAAAAAAGATTCTTACCAAAAGGGTGTATTCATCATTTACCTAAAACGTAAACACAAAAAGCACAGGTATAAGGCATGCAGTCTTCAAAAGTAACCCACGTATATGTACAAGTTACAACTGCCGGAGTTAATCCCATCGTTGAGTATAATAGCTTATTAATGCATATCATTAAATGACCAAATACAATAAGAAACGTACCTGATCAATAAACAAAATGGTTTCTACATTGAAAACATGCGGGAATTCAAGTACAGTGTAAAATGTTGTTAATGAATACCTTGGTCGAGATATGACAGAGACTCCTCTTCCATTGACTGTGTTGGAGACGTTTGAGCTTTTACAACCATGTGAATGAACCTGCATTATAAAAATTATAATAATAAAAATACTTTTTCAACAGTCTATAGCTCAGACTGTATAAGTTGACACAAACTGAACATTTTAAAATATTACTAGGCGTAATCAAAGATTTAAAGAGTGCGTTCGACTGGTAATCTAAAAAACACAGGATGGTTCTCAAGCGGAATTTATTTTATTTTCATTAAAATGTGATCCATCTAAATGAATCAAATATTCCTGTTTTTCTTAGGCAGTTTTTGTAAATTGTGTGATAATCCCATGCATCGACAATAAATAATGGCCATAATTATGATCTGAAATAAAATCTGACCGATTTCCGTAAAACAGTGCAAACTGTGAACATGTTTAATACATTCTTAGATTACAGAGTATATCACTAAAATAAATAATTATCGTTTTGTTAACTCGTTTTGATTTAAGGAAAAGGAAAGAAGTATAAATGGTACATATTTACCATACATTTTAATGGTATAATAAAGTTCATTATGTAAACAAAATTATTATTATTATTTCTTAGCATATTCTTAAAATTTCGCCTATCTGAGCCTCGATATTGTTATAAAAAAGATTCTTACCAAAAGGGTGTATTCATCATTTACCTCAAACGTAAACACAAAAAGCACAGGTATAAGGGCATGCAGTCTTCAAAAGTAACCCACGTATATGTACAAGTTACAACTGCCGGAGTTAATCCCATCGTTGAGTATAATAGCTTATTAATGCATATCATTAAATGACCAAATACAATAAGAAACGTACTGATCAATAAACAAAATGGTTTCTACATTGAAACATGCGGGAATTCAAGTACAGTGTAAAAATGTTGTTAATGAATACCTTGGTCGAGATATGACAGAGACTCCTCTTCCATTGACTGTGTTGGAGACGTTTGAGCTTTTACAACCATGTGAATGAACCTGCATTATAAAAATTATAATAATAAAAATACTTTTTCAACAGTCTATAGCTCAGACTGTATAAGTTGACACAAACTGAAACATTTTAAAATATTACTAGGCGTAATCAAAGATTTAAAGAGTGCGTTCGACTGGTAATCTAAAAAAACACAGGATGGTTCTCAAGCGGAATTTATTTTATTTTCATTAAAATGTGATCCATCTAAATGAATCAAATATTCCTGTTTTTCTTAGCAGTTTTTGTAAATTGTGTGATAATCCCATGCATCGACAATAAATAATGGCCATAATTATGATCTGAAATAAAATCTGACCGATTTCCGTAAAACAGTGCAAACTGTGAACATGTTTAATACATTCTTAGATTACAGAGTATTCACTAAAATAAATAATTATCGTTTTGTTAACTCGTTTTGATTTAAGGAAAAGGAAAGAAGTATAAATGGTACATATTTACCATACATTTTAATGGTATAATAAAGTTCATTATGTAAACAAAATTATTATTATTATTTCTTAGCATATTCTTAAAATTTCGCCTATCTGAGCCTCGATATTGTTATAAAAAAGATTCTTACCAAAAGGGTGTATTCATCATTTACCTCAAACGTAAACACAAAAAGCACAGGTATAAGGCATGCAGTCTTCAAAAGTAACCCACGTATATGTACAAGTTACAACTGCCGGAGTTAATCCCATCGTTGAGTATAATAGCTTATTAATGCATATCATTAAATGACCAAATACAATAAGAAACGTACCTGATCAATAAACAAAATGGTTTCTACATTGAAAACATGCGGGAATTCAAGTACAGTGTAAAAATGTTGTTAATGAATACCTTGGTCGAGATATGACAGAGACTCCTCTTCCATTGACTGTGTTGGAGACGTTTGAGCTTTTACAACCATGTGAATGAACCTGCATTATAAAAATTATAATAATAAAAATACTTTTTCAACAGTCTATAGCTCAGACTGTATAAGTTGACACAAACTGAACATTTTAAAATATTACTAGGCGTAATCAAAGATTTAAAGAGTGCGTTCGACTGGTAATCTAAAAAACACAGGATGGTTCTCAAGCGGAATTTATTTTATTTTCATTAAAATGTGATCCATCTAAATGAATCAAATATTCCTGTTTTTCTTAGCAGTTTTTGTAAATTGTGTGATAATCCCATGCATCGACAATAAATAATGGCCATAATTATGATCTGAAATAAAATCTGACCGATTTCCGTAAAACAGTGCAAACTGTGAACATGTTTAATACATTCTTAGATTACAGAGTATATCACTAAAATAAATAATTATCGTTTTGTTAACTCGTTTTTGATTTAAGGAAAAGGAAAGAAGTATAAATGGTACATATTTACCATACATTTTAATGGTATAATAAAGTTCATTATGTAAACAAAATTATTATTATTATTTCTTAGCATATTCTTAAAATTTCGCCTATCTGAGCCTCGATATTGTTATAAAAAAGATTCTTACCAAAAGGGTGTATTCATCATTTACCTCAAACGTAAACACAAAAAGCACAGGTATAAGGCATGCAGTCTTCAAAAGTAACCCACGTATATGTACAAGTTACAACTGCCGGAGTTAATCCCATCGTTGAGTATAATAGCTTATTAATGCATATCATTAAATGACCAAATACAATAAGAAACGTACCTGATCAATAACAAAATGGTTTCTACATTGAAAACATGCGGGAATTCAAGTACAGTGTAAAAATGTTGTTAATGAATACCTTGGTCGAGATATGACAGAGACTCCTCTTCCATTGACTGTGTTGGAGACGTTTGAGCTTTTACAACCATGTGAATGAACCTGCATTATAAAAATTATAATAATAAAAATACTTTTTCAACAGTCTATAGCTCAGACTGTATAAGTTGACACAAACTGAACATTTTAAAATATTACTAGGCGTAATCAAAGATTTAAAAGAGTGCGTTCGACTGGTAATCTAAAAAACACAGGATGGTTCTCAAGCGGAATTTATTTTATTTTCATTAAATGTGATCCATCTAAATGAATCAAATATTCCTGTTTTTCTTAGCAGTTTTTGTAAATTGTGTGATAATCCCATGCATCGACAATAAATAATGGCCATAATTATGATCTGAAATAAAATCTGACCGATTTCCGTAAAACAGTGCAAACTGTGAACATGTTTAATACATTCTTAGATTACAGAGTATATCACTAAAATAAATAATTATCGTTTTGTTAACTCGTTTTGATTTAAGGAAAAGGAAAGAAGTATAAATGGTACATATTTACCATACATTTTAATGGTATAATAAAGTTCATTATGTAAACAAAATTATTATTATTATTTCTTAGCATATTCTTAAAATTTCGCCTATCTGAGCCTCGATATTGTTTATAAAAAGATTCTTACCAAAAGGGTGTATTCATCATTTACCTCAAACGTAAACACAAAAAGCACAGGTATAAGGCATGCAGTCTTCAAAAGTAACCCACGTATATGTACAAGTTACAACTGCCGGAGTTAATCCCATCGTTGAGTATAATAGCTTATTAATGCATATCATTAAATGACCAAATACAATAAGAAACGTACCTGATCAATAAACAAAATGGTTTCTACATTGAAAACATGCGGGAATTCAAGTACAGTGTAAAAATGTTGTTAATGAATACCTTGGTCGAGATATGACAGAGACTCCTCTTCCATTGACTGTGTTGGAGACGTTTGAGCTTTTACAACCATGTGAATGAACCTGCATTATAAAAATTATAATAATAAAAATACTTTTTCAACAGTCTATAGCTCAGACTGTATAAGTTGACACAAACTGAACATTTTAAAATATTACTAGGCGTAATCAAAGATTTAAAGAGTGCGTTCGACTGGTAATCTAAAAAACACAGGATGGTTCTCAAGCGGAATTTATTTTATTTTCATTAACATGTGATCCATCTAAATGAATCAAATATTCCTGTTTTTCTTAGCAGTTTTTGTAAATTGTGTGATAATCCCATGCATCGACAATAAATAATGGCCATAATTATGATCTGAAATAAAATCTGACCGATTTCCGTAAACAGTGCAAACTGTGAACATGTTTAATACATTCTTAGATTACAGAGTATATCACTAAAATAAATAATTATCGTTTTGTTAACTCGTTTTGATTTAAGGAAAAGGAAAGAAGTATAAATGGTACATATTTACCATACATTTTAATGGTATAATAAAGTTCATTATGTAAACAAAATTATTATTATTATTTCTTAGCATATTCTTAAAATTTCGCCTATCTGAGCCTCGATATTGTTATAAAAAAGATTCTTACCAAAAGGGTGTATTCATCATTTACCTCAAACGTAAACACAAAAAGCACAGGTATAAGGCATGCAGTCTTCAAAAGTAACCCACGTATATGTACAAGTTACAACTGCCGGAGTTAATCCCATCGTTGAGTATAATAGCTTATTAATGCCATATCATTAAATGACCAAATACAATAAGAAACGTACCTGATCAATAAACAAAATGGTTTCTACATTGAAAACATGCGGGAATTCAAGTACAGTGTAAAAATGTTGTTAATGAATACCTTGGTCGAGATATGACAGAGACTCCTCTTCCATTGACTGTGTTGGAGACGTTTGAGCTTTTACAACCATGTGAATGAACCTGCATTATAAAAATTATAATAATAAAAATACTTTTTCAACAGTCTATAGCTCAGACTGTATAAGTTGACACAAACTGAACATTTTAAAATATTACTAGGCGTAATCAAAGATTTAAAGAGTGCGTTCGACTGGTAATCTAAAAAACACAGGATGGTTCTCAAGCGGAATTTATTTTATTTTCATTAAAATGTGATCCATCTAAATGAATCAAATATTCCTGTTTTTCTTAGCAGTTTTTGTAAATTGTGTGATAATCCCATGCATCGACAATAAATAATGGCCATAATTATGATCTGAAATAAAATCTGACCGATTTCCGTAAAACAGTGCAAACTGTGAACATGTTTAATACATTCTTAGATTACAGAGTATATCACTAAAATAAATAATTATCGTTTTTGTTAAACTCGTTTTGATTTAAGGAAAAGGAAAGAAGTATAAATGGTACATATTTACCATACATTTTAATGGTATAATAAAGTTTCATTATGTAAACAAAATTATTATTATTATTTCTTAGCATATTCTTAAAATTTCGCCTATCTGAGCCTCGATATTGTTATAAAAAAGATTCTTACCAAAAGGGTGTATTCATCATTTACCTCAAACGTAAACACAAAAAGCACAGGTATAAGGCATGCAGTCTTCAAAAGTAACCCACGTATATGTACAAGTTACAACTGCCGGAGTTAATCCCATCGTTGAGTATAATAGCTTATTAATGCATATCATTAAATGACCAAATACAATAAGAAACGTACCTGATCAATAAACAAAATGGTTTCTACATTGAAAACATGCGGGAATTCAAGTACAGTGTAAAAATGTTGTTAATGAATACCTTGGTCGAGATATGACAGAGACTCCCTCTTCCATTGACTGTGTTGGAGACGTTTGAGCTTTTACAACCATGTGAATGAACCTGCATTATAAAAATTATAATAATAAAAATACTTTTTCAACAGTCTATAGCTCAGACTGTATAAGTTGACACAAACTGAACATTTTAAAATATTACTAGGCGTAATCAAAGATTTAAAGAGTGCGTTCGACTGGTAATCTAAAAAACACAGGATGGTTCTCAAGCGGAATTTATTTTTATTTTCATTAAAATGTGATCCATCTAAATGAATCAAATATTCCTGTTTTTCTTAGCAGTTTTTGTAAATTGTGTGATAATCCCATGCATCGACAATAAATAATGGCCATAATTATGATCTGAAATAAAATCTGACCGATTTCCGTAAAACAGTGCAAACTGTTGAACATGTTTAATACATTCTTAGATTACAGAGTATATCACTAAAATAAATAATTATCGTTTTGTTAACTCGTTTTGATTTAAGGAAAAGGAAAGAAGTATAAATGGTACATATTTACCATACATTTTAATGGTATAATAAAGTTCATTATGTAAACAAAATTATTATTATTATTTCTTAGCATATTCTTAAAATTTCGCCTATCTGAGCCTCGATATTGTTATAAAAAAGATTCTTACCAAAAGGGTGTATTCATCATTTACCTCAAACGTAAACACAAAAAGCACAGGTATAAGGCATGCAGTCTTCAAAAGTAACCCACGTATATGTACAAGTTACAACTGCCGGAGTTAATCCCATCGTTTGAGTATAATAGCTTATTAATGCATATCATTAAATGACCAAATACAATAAGAAACGTACCTGATCAATAAACAAAATGGTTTCTACATTGAAAACATGCGGGAATTCAAGTACAGTGTAAAAATGTTGTTAATGAATACCTTGGTCGAGATATGACAGAGACTCCTCTTCCATTGACTGTGTTGGAGACGTTTGAGCTTTTACAACCATGTGAATGAACCTGCATTATAAAAATTATAATAATAAAAATACTTTTTTCAACAGTCTATAGCTCAGACTGTATAAGTTGACACAAACTGAACATTTTAAAATATTACTAGGCGTAATCAAAGATTTAAAGAGTGCGTTCGACTGGTAATCTAAAAAACACAGGATGGTTCTCAAGCGGAATTTATTTTATTTTCATTAAAATGTGATCCATCTAAATGAATCAAATATTCCTGTTTTTCTTAGCAGTTTTTGTAAATTGTGTGATAATCCCATGCATCGACAATAAATAATGGCCATAATTATGATCTGAAATAAAATCTGACCGATTTCCGTAAAACAGTGCAAACTGTGAACATGTTTAATACATTCTTAGATTACAGAGTATATCACTAAAATAAATAATTATCGTTTTGTTAACTCGTTTTGATTTAAGGAAAAGGAAAGAAGTATAAATGGTACATATTTACCATACATTTTAATGGTATAATAAAGTTCATTATGTAAACAAAATTATTATTATTATTTCTTAGCATATTCTTAAAATTTCGCCTATCTGAGCCTCGATATTGTTATAAAAAAGATTCTTACCAAAAGGGTGTATTCATCATTTACCTAAAACGTAAACACAAAAAGCACAGGTATAAGGCATGCAGTCTTCAAAAGTAACCCACGTATATGTACAAGTTACAACTGCCGGAGTTAATCCCATCGTTGAGTATAATAGCTTATTAATGCATATCATTAAATGACCAAATACAATAAGAAACGTACCTGATCAATAAACAAAAATGGTTTCTACATTGAAAACATGCGGGAATTCAAGTACAGTGTAAAAATGTTGTTAATGAATACCTTGGTCGAGATATGACAGAGACTCCTCTTCCATTGACTGTGTTGGAGACGTTTTGAGCTTTTACAACCATGTGAATGAACCTGCATTATAAAAATTATAATAATAAAAATACTTTTTCAACAGTCTATAGCTCAGACTGTATAAGTTGACACAAACTGAACATTTTAAAAATATTACTAGGCGTAATCAAAGATTTAAAGAGTGCGTTCGACTGGTAATCTAAAAAACACAGGATGGTTCTCAAGCGGAATTTATTTTATTTTCATTAAAATGTGATCCATCTAAATGAATCAAATATTCCTGTTTTTCTTAGCAGTTTTTGTAAATTGTGTGATAATCCCATGCATCGACAATAAATAATGGCCATAATTATGATCTGAAATAAAATCTGACCGATTTCCGTAAAAACAGTGCAAACTGTGAACATGTTTAAATACATTCTTAGATTACAGAGTATATCACTAAAATAAATAATTATCGTTTTGTTAACTCGTTTTGATTTAAGGAAAAGGAAAAGAAGTATAAATGGTACATATTTACCATACATTTTAATGGTATAATAAAGTTCATTATGTAAACAAAATTATTATTATTATTTCTTAGCATATTCTTAAAATTTCGGCCTATCTGAGCCTCGATATTGTTATAAAAAAGATTCTTACCAAAAGGGTGTATTCATCATTTACCTCAAAACGTAAACACAAAAAGCACAGGTATAAGGCATGCAGTCTTCAAAAGTAACCCACGTATATGTACAAGTTACAACTGCCGGAGTTAATCCCATCGTTGAGTATAATAGCTTATTAATGCATATCATTAAATGACCAAATACAATAAGAAACGTACCTGATCAATAAACAAAATGGTTTCTACATTGAAAAACATGCGGGAATTCAAGTACAGTGTAAAAATGTTGTTAATGAATACCTTGGTCGAGATATGACAGAGACTCCTCTTCCATTGACTGTGTTGGAGACGTTATGAGCTTTTACAACCATGTGAATGAACCTGCATTATAAAAATTATAATAATAAAAATACTTTTTCAACAGTCTATAGCTCAGACTGT
The DNA here is from genome assembly GCA_029204205.1 of Desmophyllum pertusum. Taxonomy (NCBI): domain Eukaryota; kingdom Metazoa; phylum Cnidaria; class Anthozoa; order Scleractinia; family Caryophylliidae; genus Desmophyllum; species Desmophyllum pertusum. The sequence goes on from MU826854.1 coordinate 58,037, forward strand.
ATAAGTTGAACACAAACTGAACATTTTAAAATATTACTAGGCGTAATCAAAGATTTAAAGAGTGCGTTCGACTGGTAATCTAAAAAACACAGGATGGTTCTCAAGCGGAATTTATTTTATTTTCATTAAAATGTGATCCATCTAAATGAATCAAATATTCCTGTTTTTCTTAGCAGTTTTTGTAAATTGTGTGATAATCCCATGCATCGACAATAAATAATGGCCATAATTATGATCTGAAATAAAATCTGACCGATTTCCGTAAAACAGTGCAAACTGTGAACATGTTTAATACATTCTTAGATTACAGAGTATATCACTAAAATAAATAATTATCGTTTTGTTAACTCGTTTTGATTTAAGGAAAAGGAAAGAAGTATAAATGGTACATATTTACCATACATTTTAATGGTATAATAAAGTTCATTATGTAAACAAAATTATTATTATTATTTCTTAGCATATTCTTAAAATTTCGCCTATCTGAGCCTCGATATTGTTATAAAAAAGATTCTTACCAAAAGGGTGTATTCATCATTTACCTCAAAACGTAAACACAAAAAGCACAGGTATAAGGCATGCAGTCTTCAAAAGTAACCCACGTATATGTACAAGTTACAACTGCCGGAGTTAATCCCATCGTTGAGTATAATAGCTTTATTAATGCATATCATTAAATGACCAAATACAATAAGAAACGTACCTGATCAATAAACAAAATGGTTTCTACAATTGAAAACATGCGGGAATTCAAGTACAGTGTAAAAATGTTGTTAATGAATACCTTGGTCGAGATATGACAGAGACTCCTCTTCCATTGACTGTGTTGGAGACGTTTGAGCTTTTACAACCATGTGAATGAACCTGCATTATAAAAATTATAATAATAAAAATACTTTTTCAACAGTCTATAGCTCAGACTGTATAAGTTGACACAAACTGAACATTTTAAAAATATTACTAGGCGTAATCAAAGATTTAAAGAGTGCGTTCGACTGGTAATCTAAAAAAACACAGGATGGTTCTCAAAGCGGAATTTATTTTATTTTCATTAAAATGTGATCCATCTAAATGAATCAAATATTCCTGTTTTTCTTAGCAGTTTTTGTAAATTGTGTGATAATCCCATGCATCGACAATAAATAATGGCCATAATTATGATCTGAAATAAAATCTGACCGATTTCCGTAAAACAGTGCAAACTGTGAACATGTTTAATACATTCTTAGATTACAGAGTATATCACTAAAAATAAATAATTATCGTTTTGTTAACTCGTTTTGATTTAAGGAAAAGGAAAGAAGTATAAATGGTACATATTTACCATACATTTTAATGGTATAATAAAGTTCATTATGTAAACAAAATTATTATTATTATTTCTTAGCATATTCTTAAAATTTCGCCTATCTGAGCCTCGATATTGTTATAAAAAAAGATTCTTACCAAAAGGGTGTATTCATCATTTACCTCAAACGTAAACACAAAAAGCACAGGTATAAGGCATGCAGTCTTCAAAAGTAACCCACGTATATGTACAAGTTACAACTGCCGGAGTTAATCCCATCGTTGAGTATAATAGCTTATTAATGCATATCATTAAATGACCAAATACAATAAGAAACGTACCTGATCAATAAACAAAATGGTTTCTACATTGAAAACATGCGGGAATTCAAGTACAGTGTAAAAATGTTGTTAATGAATACCTTGGTCGAGATATGACAGAGACTCCTCTTCCATTGACTGTGTTGGAGACGTTTGAGCTTTTACAAACCATGTGAATGAACCTGCATTATAAAAATTATAATAATAAAAATACTTTTTCAACAGTCTATAGCTCAGACTGTATAAGTTGACACAAACTGAACATTTTAAAATATTACTAGGCGTAATCAAAGATTTAAAGAGTGCGTTCGACTGGTAATCTAAAAAAACACAGGATGGTTCTCAAGCGGAATTTATTTTATTTTCATTAAAATGTGATCCATCTAAATGAATCAAATATTCCTGTTTTTCTTAGCAGTTTTTGTAAATTGTGTGATAATCCCATGCATCGACAATAAATAATGGCCATAATTATGATCTGAAATAAAATCTGACCGATTTCCGTTAAAACAGTGCAAACTGTGAACATGTTTAATACATTCTTAGATTACAGAGTATATCACTAAAATAAATAATTATCGTTTTGTTAACTCGTTTTGATTTAAGGAAAAGGAAAGAAGTATAAATGGTACATATTTACCATACATTTTAATGGTATAATAAAGTTCATTATGTAAACAAAATTATTATTATTATTTCTTAGCATATTCTTAAAATTTCGCCTATCTGAGCCTCGATATTGTTATAAAAAAGATTCTTACCAAAAGGGTGTATTCATCATTTACCTCAAACGTAAACACAAAAAGCACAGGTATAAGGCATGCAGTCTTCAAAAGTAACCCACGTATATGTACAAGTTACAACTGCCGGAGTTAATCCCATCGTTGAGTATAATAGCTTATTAATGCATATCATTAAATGACCAAATACAATAAGAAAACGTACCTGATCAATAAACAAAATGGTTTCTACATTGAAAACATGCGGGAATTCAAGTACAGTGTAAAAATGTTGTTAATGAATACCTTGGTCGAGATATGACAGAGACTCCTCTTCCATTGACTGTGTTGGAGACGTTTGAGCTTTTACAACCATGTGAATGAACCTGCATTATAAAAATTATAATAATAAAAATACTTTTTCAACAGTCTATAGCTCAGACTGTATAAGTTGACACAAACTGAACATTTTAAAATATTACTAGGCGTAATCAAAGATTTAAAGAGTGCGTTCGACTGGTAATCTAAAAAACACAGGATGGTTCTCAAGCGGAATTTATTTTATTTTCATTAACATGTGATCCATCTAAATGAATCAAATATTCCTGTTTTTCTTAGCAGTGTTTGTAAATTGTGTGATAATCCCATGCATCGACAATAAATAATGGCCATAATTATGATCTGAAATAAAATCTGACCGATTTCCGTAAAACAGTGCAAACTGTGAACATGTTTAATACATTCTTAGATTACAGAGTATATCACTAAAATAAATAATTATCGTTTTGTTAACTCGTTTTGATTTAAGGAAAAGGAAAGAAGTATAAATGGTACATATTTACCATACATTTTAATGGTATAATAAAGTTCATTATGTAAACAAAATTATTATTATTATTTCTTAGCATATTCTTAAAATTTCGCCTATCTGAGCCTCGATATTGTTATAAAAAAGATTCTTACCAAAAGGGTGTATTCATCATTTACCTCAAACGTAAACACAAAAAGCACAGGTATAAGGCATGCAGTCTTCAAAAGTAACCCACGTATATGTACAAGTTACAACTGCCGGAGTTAATCCCATCGTTGAGTATAATAGCTTATTAATGCATATCATTAAATGACCAAATACAATAAGAAACGTACCTGATCAATAAACAAAATGGTTTCTACATTGAAAACATGCGGGAATTCAAGTACAGTGTAAAAATGTTGTTAATGAATACCTTGGTCGAGATATGACAGAGACTCCTCTTCCATTGACTGTGTTGGAGACGTTTGAGCTTTTACAACCATGTGAATGAACCTGCATTATAAAAATTATAATAATAAAAATACTTTTTCAACAGTCTATAGCTCAGACTGTATAAGTTGACACAAACTGAACATTTTAAAATATTACTAGGCGTAATCAAAGATTTAAAGAGTGCGTTCGACTGGTAATCTAAAAAACACAGGATGGTTCTCAAGCGGAATTTATTTTATTTTCATTAAAATGTGATCCATCTAAATGAATCAAATATTCCTGTTTTTCTTAGCAGTGTTTGTAAATTGTGTGATAATCCCATGCATCGACAATAAATAATGGCCATAATTATGATCTGAAATAAAATCTGACCGATTTCCGTTAAAACAGTGCAAACTGTGAACATGTTTAATACATTCTTAGATTACAGAGTATATCACTAAAATAAATAATTATCGTTTTGTTAACTCGTTTTGATTTAAGGAAAAGGAAAGAAGTATAAATGGTACATATTTACCATACATTTTAATGGTATAATAAAGTTCATTATGTAAACAAAATTATTATTATTATTTCTTAGCATATTCTTAAAATTTCGCCTATCTGAGCCTCGATATTGTTATAAAAAAGATTCTTACCAAAAGGGTGTATTCATCATTTACCTCAAACGTAAACACAAAAAGCACAGGTATAAGGCATGCAGTCTTCAAAAGTAACCCACGTATATGTACAAGTTACAACTGCCGGAGTTAATCCCATCGTTGAGTATAATAGCTTATTAATGCATATCATTAAATGACCAAATACAATAAGAAACGTACCTGATCAATAAACAAAATGGTTTCTACATTGAAAACATGCGGGAATTCAAGTACAGTGTAAAAATGTTGTTAATGAATACCTTGGTCGAGATATGACAGAGACTCCTCTTCCATTGACTGTGTTGGAGACGTTTGAGCTTTTACAACCATGTGAATGAACCTGCATTATAAAAATTATAATAATAAAAATACTTTTTCAACAGTCTATAGCTCAGACTGTATAAGTTGACACAAACTGAACATTTTAAAATATTACTAGGCGTAATCAAAGATTTAAAGAGTGCGTTCGACTGGTAATCTAAAAAACACAGGATGGTTCTCAAGCGGAATTTATTTTATTTTCATTAAAATGTGATCCATCTAAATGAATCAAATATTCCTGTTTTTCTTAGCAGTTTTTGTAAATTGTGTGATAATCCCATGCATCGACAATAAATAATGGCCATAATTATGATCTGAAATAAAATCTGACCGATTTCCGTAAAACAGTGCAAACTGTGAACATGTTTAATACATTCTTAGATTACAGAGTATATCACTAAAATAAATAATTATCGTTTTGTTAACTCGTTTTGATTTAAGGAAAAGGAAAGAAGTATAAATGGTACATATTTACCATACATTTTAATGGTATAATAAAGTTCATTATGTAAACAAAATTATTATTATTATTTCTTAGCATATTCTTAAAATTTCGCCTATCTGAGCCTCGATATTGTTATAAAAAAGATTCTTACCAAAAGGGTGTATTCATCATTTACCTCAAACGTAAACACAAAAAGCACAGGTATAAGGCATGCAGTCTTCAAAAGTAACCCACGTATATGTACAAGTTACAACTGCCGGAGTTAATCCCATCGTTGAGTATAATAGCTTATTAATGCATATCATTAAATGACCAAATACAATAAGAAACGTACCTGATCAATAAACAAAATGGTTTCTACATTGAAAACATGCGGGAATTCAAGTACAGTGTAAAAATGTTGTTAATGAATACCTTGGTCGAGATATGACAGAGACTCCTCTTCCATTGACTGTGTTGGAGACGTTTGAGCTTTTACAACCATGTGAATGAACCTGCATTATAAAAATTATAATAATAAAAATACTTTTTCAACAGTCTATAGCTCAGACTGTATAAGTTGACACAAACTGAACATTTTAAAATATTACTAGGCGTAATCAAAGATTTAAAGAGTGCGTTCGACTGGTAATCTAAAAAACACAGGATGGTTCTCAAGCGGAATTTATTTTATTTTCATTAAAATGTGATCCATCTAAATGAATCAAATATTCCTGTTTTTCTTAGCAGTTTTTGTAAATTGTGTGATAATCCCATGCATCGACAATAAATAATGGCCATAATTATGATCTGAAATAAAATCTGACCGATTTCCGTAAAACAGTGCAAACTGTGAACATGTTTAATACATTCTTAGATTACAGAGTATATCACTAAAATAAATAATTATCGTTTTGTTAACTCGTTTTGATTTAAGGAAAAGGAAAGAAGTATAAATGGTACATATTTACCATACATTTTAATGGTATAATAAAGTTCATTATGTAAACAAAATTATTATTATTATTTCTTAGCATATTCTTAAAATTTCGCCTATCTGAGCCTCGATATTGTTATAAAAAAGATTCTTACCAAAAGGGTGTATTCATCATTTACCTCAAACGTAAACACAAAAAGCACAGGTATAAGGCATGCAGTCTTCAAAAGTAACCCACGTATATGTACAAGTTACAACTGCCGGAGTTAATCCCATCGTTGAGTATAATAGCTTATTAATGCATATCATTAAATGACCAAATACAATAAGAAACGTACCTGATCAATAAACAAAATGGTTTCTACATTGAAAACATGCGGGAATTCAAGTACAGTGTAAAAATGTTGTTAATGAATACCTTGGTCGAGATATGACAGAGACTCCTCTTCCATTGACTGTGTTGGAGACGTTTGAGCTTTTACAACCATGTGAATGAACCTGCATTATAAAAATTATAATAATAAAAATACTTTTTCAACAGTCTATAGCTCAGACTGTATAAGTTGACACAAACTGAACATTTTAAAATATTACTAGGCGTAATCAAAGATTTAAAGAGTGCGTTCGACTGGTAATCTAAAAAACACAGGATGGTTCTCAAGCGGAATTTATTTTATTTTCATTAAAATGTGATCCATCTAAATGAATCAAATATTCCTGTTTTTCTTAGCAGTTTTTGTAAATTGTGTGATAATCCCATGCATCGACAATAAATAATGGCCATAATTATGATCTGAAATAAAATCTGACCGATTTCCGTTAAAACAGTGCAAACTGTGAACATGTTTAATACATTCTTAGATTACAGAGTATATCACTAAAATAAATAATTATCGTTTTGTTAACTCGTTTTGATTTAAGGAAAAGGAAAGAAGTATAAATGGTACATATTTACCATACATTTTAATGGTATAATAAAGTTCATTATGTAAACAAAATTATTATTATTATTTCTTAGCATATTCTTAAAATTTCGCCTATCTGAGCCTCGATATTGTTATAAAAAAGATTCTTACCAAAAGGGTGTATTCATCATTTACCTCAAACGTAAACACAAAAAGCACAGGTATAAGGCATGCAGTCTTCAAAAGTAACCCACGTATATGTACAAGTTACAACTGCCGGAGTTAATCCCATCGTTGAGTATAATAGCTTATTAATGCATATCATTAAATGACCAAATACAATAAGAAACGTACCTGATCAATAAACAAAATGGTTTCTACATTGAAAACATGCGGGAATTCAAGTACAGTGTAAAAATGTTGTTAATGAATACCTTGGTCGAGATATGACAGAGACTCCTCTTCCATTGACTGTGTTGGAGACGTTTGAGCTTTTACAACCATGTGAATGAACCTGCATTATAAAAATTATAATAATAAAAATACCTTTTCAACAGTCTATAGCTCAGACTGTATAAGTTGACACAAACTGAACATTTTAAAATATTACTAGGCGTAATCAAAGATTTAAAGAGTGCGTTCGACTGGTAATCTAAAAAACACAGGATGGTTCTCAAGCGGAATTTATTTTATTTTCATTAACATGTGATCCATCTAAATGAATCAAATATTCCTGTTTTTCTTAGCAGTTTTTGTAAATTGTGTGATAATCCCATGCATCGACAATAAATAATGGCCATAATTATGATCTGAAATAAAATCTGACCGATTTCCGTAAAACAGTGCAAACTGTGAACATGTTTAATACATTCTTAGATTACAGAGTATATCACTAAAATAAATAATTATCGTTTTGTTAACTCGTTTTGATTTAAGGAAAAGGAAAGAAGTATAAATGGTACATATTTACCATACATTTTAATGGTATAATAAAGTTCATTATGTAAACAAAATTATTATTATTATTTCTTAGCATATTCTTAAAATTTCGCCTATCTGAGCCTCGATATTGTTATAAAAAAGATTCTTACCAAAAGGGTGTATTCATCATTTACCTCAAACGTAAACACAAAAAGCACAGGTATAAGGCATGCAGTCTTCAAAAGTAACCCACGTATATGTACAAGTTACAACTGCCGGAGTTAATCCCATCGTTGAGTATAATAGCTTATTAATGCATATCATTAAATGACCAAATACAATAAGAAACGTACCTGATCAATAAACAAAATGGTTTCTACATTGAAAACATGCGGGAATTCAAGTACAGTGTAAAAATGTTGTTAATGAATACCTTGGTCGAGATATGACAGAGACTCCTCTTCCATTGACTGTGTTGGAGACGTTTGAGCTTTTACAACCATGTGAATGAACCTGCATTATAAAAATTATAATAATAAAAATACTTTTTCAACAGTCTATAGCTCAGACTGTATAAGTTGACACAAACTGAACATTTTAAAATATTACTAGGCGTAATCAAAGATTTAAAGAGTGCGTTCGACTGGTAATCTAAAAAACACAGGATGGTTCTCAAGCGGAATTTATTTTATTTTCATTAAAATGTGATCCATCTAAATGAATCAAATATTCCTGTTTTTCTTAGCAGTTTTTGTAAATTGTGTGATAATCCCATGCATCGACAATAAATAATGGCCATAATTATGATCTGAAATAAAATCTGACCGATTTCCGTAAAACAGTGCAAACTGTGAACATGTTTAATACATTCTTAGATTACAGAGTATATCACTAAAATAAATAATTATCGTTTTGTTAACTCGTTTTGATTTAAGGAAAAGGAAAGAAGTATAAATGGTACATATTTACCATACATTTTAATGGTATAATAAAGTTTCATTATGTAAACAAAATTATTATTATTATTTCTTAGCATATTCTTAAAATTTCGCCTATCTGAGCCTCGATATTGTTATAAAAAAGATTCTTACCAAAAGGGTGTATTCATCATTTACCTCAAACGTAAACACAAAAAGCACAGGTATAAGGCATGCAGTCTTCAAAAGTAACCCACGTATATGTACAAGTTACAACTGCCGGAGTTAATCCCATCGTTGAGTATAATAGCTTATTAATGCATATCATTAAATGACCAAATACAATAAGAAACGTACCTGATCAATAAACAAAATGGTTTCTACATTGAAAACATGCGGGAATTCAAGTACAGTGTAAAAATGTTGTTAATGAATACCTTGGTCGAGATATGACAGAGACTCCTCTTCCATTGACTGTGTTGGAGACGTTTGAGCTTTTACAACCATGTGAATGAACCTGCATTATAAAAATTATAATAATAAAAATACTTTTTCAACAGTCTATAGCTCAGACTGTATAAGTTGACACAAACTGAACATTTTAAAATATTACTAGGCGTAATCAAAGATTTAAAGAGTGCGTTCGACTGGTAATCTAAAAAACACAGGATGGTTCTCAAGCGGAATTTATTTTATTTTCATTAACATGTGATCCATCTAAATGAATCAAATATTCCTGTTTTTCTTAGCAGTGTTTGTAAATTGTGTGATAATCCCATGCATCGACAATAAATAATGGCCATAATTATGATCTGAAATAAAATCTGACCGATTTCCGTAAAACAGTGCAAACTGTGAACATGTTTAATACATTCTTAGATTACAGAGTATATCACTAAAATAAATAATTATCGTTTTGTTAACTCGTTTTGATTTAAGGAAAAGGAAAGAAGTATAAATGGTACATATTTACCATACATTTTAATGGTATAATAAAGTTCATTATGTAAACAAAATTATTATTATTATTTCTTAGCATATTCTTAAAATTTCGCCTATCTGAGCCTCGATATTGTTATAAAAAAGATTCTTACCAAAAGGGTGTATTCATCATTTACCTCAAACGTAAACACAAAAAGCACAGGTATAAGGCATGCAGTCTTCAAAAGTAACCCACGTATATGTACAAGTTACAACTGCCGGAGTTAATCCCATCGTTGAGTATAATAGCTTATTAATGCATATCATTAAATGACCAAATACAATAAGAAACGTACCTGATCAATAAACAAAATGGTTTCTACATTGAAAACATGCGGGAATTCAAGTACAGTGTAAAAATGTTGTTAATGAATACCTTGGTCGAGATATGACAGAGACTCCTCTTCCATTGACTGTGTTGGAGACGTTTGAGCTTTTACAACCATGTGAATGAACCTGCATTATAAAAATTATAATAATAAAAATACTTTTTCAACAGTCTATAGCTCAGACTGTATAAGTTGACACAAACTGAACATTTTAAAATATTACTAGGCGTAATCAAAGATTTAAAGAGTGCGTTCGACTGGTAATCTAAAAAACACAGGATGGTTCTCAAGCGGAATTTATTTTATTTTCATTAAAATGTGATCCATCTAAATGAATCAAATATTCCTGTTTTTCTTAGCAGTTTTTGTAAATTGTGTGATAATCCCATGCATCGACAATAAATAATGGCCATAATTATGATCTGAAATAAAATCTGACCGATTTCCGTAAAACAGTGCAAACTGTGAACATGTTTAATACATTCTTAGATTACAGAGTATATCACTAAAATAAATAATTATCGTTTTGTTAACTCGTTTTGATTTAAGGAAAAGGAAAGAAGTATAAATGGTACATATTTACCATACATTTTAATGGTATAATAAAGTTCATTATGTAAACAAAATTATTATTATTATTTCTTAGCATATTCTTAAAATTTCGCCTATCTGAGCCTCGATATTGTTATAAAAAAGATTCTTACCAAAAGGGTGTATTCATCATTTACCTCAAACGTAAACACAAAAAGCACAGGTATAAGGCATGCAGTCTTCAAAAGTAACCCACGTATATGTACAAGTTACAACTGCCGGAGTTAATCCCATCGTTGAGTATAATAGCTTATTAATGCATATCATTAAATGACCAAATACAATAAGAAACGTACCTGATCAATAAACAAAATGGTTTCTACATTGAAAACATGCGGGAATTCAAGTACAGTGTAAAAATGTTGTTAATGAATACCTTGGTCGAGATATGACAGAGACTCCTCTTCCATTGACTGTGTTGGAGACGTTTGAGCTTTTACAACCATGTGAATGAACCTGCATTATAAAAATTATAATAATAAAAATACTTTTTCAACAGTCTATAGCTCAGACTGTATAAGTTGACACAAACTGAACATTTTAAAATATTACTAGGCGTAATCAAAGATTTAAAGAGTGCGTTCGACTGGTAATCTAAAAAACACAGGATGGTTCTCAAGCGGAATTTATTTTATTTTCATTAAAATGTGATCCATCTAAATGAATCAAATATTCCTGTTTTTCTTAGCAGTTTTTGTAAATTGTGTGATAATCCCATGCATCGACAATAAATAATGGCCATAATTATGATCTGAAATAAAATCTGACCGATTTCCGTAAAACAGTGCAAACTGTGAACATGTTTAATACATTCTTAGATTACAGAGTATATCACTAAAATAAATAATTATCGTTTTGTTAACTCGTTTTGATTTAAGGAAAAGGAAAGAAGTATAAATGGTACATATTTACCATACATTTTAATGGTATAATAAAGTTCATTATGTAAACAAAATTATTATTATTATTTCTTAGCATATTCTTAAAATTTCGCCTATCTGAGCCTCGATATTGTTATAAAAAAGATTCTTACCAAAAGGGTGTATTCATCATTTACCTCAAACGTAAACACAAAAAGCACAGGTATAAGGCATGCAGTCTTCAAAAGTAACCCACGTATATGTACAAGTTACAACTGCCGGAGTTAATCCCATCGTTGAGTATAATAGCTTATTAATGCATATCATTAAATGACCAAATACAATAAGAAACGTACCTGATCAATAAACAAAATGGTTTCTACATTGAAAACATGCGGGAATTCAAGTACAGTGTAAAAATGTTGTTAATGAATACCTTGGTCGAGATATGACAGAGACTCCTCTTCCATTGACTGTGTTGGAGACGTTTGAGCTTTTACAACCATGTGAATGAACCTGCATTATAAAAATTATAATAATAAAAATACCTTTTCAACAGTCTATAGCTCAGACTGTATAAGTTGACACAAACTGAACATTTTAAAATATTACTAGGCGTAATCAAAGATTTAAAGAGTGCGTTCGACTGGTAATCTAAAAAACACAGGATGGTTCTCAAGCGGAATTTATTTTATTTTCATTAACATGTGATCCATCTAAATGAATCAAATATTCCTGTTTTTCTTAGCAGTTTTTGTAAATTGTGTGATAATCCCATGCATCGACAATAAATAATGGCCATAATTATGATCTGAAATAAAATCTGACCGATTTCCGTAAAAACAGTGCAAACTGTGAACATGTTTAATACATTCTTAGATTACAGAGTATATCACTAAAATAAATAATTATCGTTTTTGTTAACTCGTTTTGATTTAAGGAAAAGGAAAGAAGTATAAATGGTACATATTTACCATACATTTTAATGGTATAATAAAGTTCATTATGTAAACAAAATTATTATTATTATTTCTTAGCATATTCTTAAAATTTCGCCTATCTGAGCCTCGATATTGTTATAAAAAAGATTCTTACCAAAAGGGTGTATTCATCATTTACCTCAAACGTAAACACAAAAAGCACAGGTATAAGGCATGCAGTCTTCAAAAGTAACCCACGTATATGTACAAGTTACAACTGCCGGAGTTAATCCCATCGTCGAGTATAATAGCTTATTAATGCATATCATTAAATGACCAAATACAATAAGAAACGTACCTGATCAATAAACAAAATGGTTTCTACATTGAAAACATGCGGGAATTCAAGTACAGTGTAAACATGTTGTTAATGAATACCTTGGTCGAGATATGACAGAGACTCCTCTTCCATTGACTGTGTTGGAGACGTTTGAGCTTTTACAACCATGTGAATGAACCTGCATTATAAAAATTATAATAATAAAAATACTTTTTCAACAGTCTATAGCTCAGACTGTATAAGTTGACACAAACTGAACATTTTAAAATATTACTAGGCGTAATCAAAGATTTAAAGAGTGCGTTCGACTGGTAATCTAAAAAACACAGGATGGTTCTCAAGCGGAATTTATTTTATTTTCATTAAAATGTGATCCATCTAAATGAATCAAATATTCCTGTTTTTCTTAGCAGTTTTTGTAAATTGTGTGATAATCCCATGCATCGACAATAAATAATGGCCATAATTATGATCTGAAATAAAATCTGACCGATTTCCGTAAAACAGTGCAAACTGTGCTTGATCCACACTTTGGTATTAATAGTGGTAGTGGCAATGGTGGAGATGGTGGATGGATTGAGATTGAGTCAGATTGTACGTTACATGTAGGGTGTGGCCATGGCACCAACATCTGAAAAATCTTTACAAGAACTCGTCAACGATTGTTTGGCGATAAAACTAAAGGTTGGCGTGGCACACACTGTAACAAACATTTCCTGTCGCACGCATACCAAAACATTGATATTGATGATATCATCCTCTCAGCAACTCTTCTCTAGTTTTCTGTTTCAGCTTCTGGAATTCACCCTTCAGTTTCCTGGCTGCCCCTTTTGGCTGAAAATGAGGAGGGAATAATAATTATATGAGGATACATGGTTCTTGCTTGTTTGAAAATAGGAAAGCGGTGAAAAAAAGGCAAGCCCTTCATCTCGTCAAAGGGTGTATACATGCAAGTCAAAAAACTCGGAACAGGAAAATTGGACAACTTGGCAGGAATAAATTTATCGAGTAATCATCATGATAATATCAGCTACCATCTAATGATTAAAATTTCACCACTGATGACAAAAATTATGATGATACCAATGATGACCATGATGCATCCGGACAGTGGAGATCTTAATGATGATGACAAAGAATCACCACACGTGGCAGAATTCTTTCATGTAATGGCCAGTCGAAATTGTGCTTGCATATGAACTACTATTATTTTTAACATCCTTGACTTGTTCCTGCCGGGCGTGCAGGTGTAGATCCAAGAAACCATTTAGGAATCATTCTGCGAGTTACATACATGAATTGCCAAGGTCCATTCTCCATGGATGATGTGAATTGTGTGATAAACCCATATCGACAATAATTATAATGGCCATTTTGTAATAGAAAACAAAATAACAAGTAGTACTAGAATGCTATTCATCATTACCTGGCTTGAATTGTGTTGTACAGACGTATTTTCTCTGCCTGTCCCATTATCTCAATCGCATCTTTCCGGTTAGTCAAAGCAGATCCACTCCTTAAGCATTTAATGAAGTTTACATTGTTGTTCAAACTATTTTTACATTACATTGAAACAGGCGCAAGAGCTAACTATCCACTACGAAACAAAAAACATGCCTCCAGGAACTACATTTACAGACCTGTGTAATTAGAGAAGATCTCTAGATAATTGTCAAATCTTTGATTTGATAACTAAACTCTGCCTTCTTCGATCGAGGATTCAAAGGTTAGTTCCTGAAAAGTATATGAAATGGTACTTACAAAAAATTCAATGGTACCTAAACGGTAAACTCTCTTTGCCCAAGTCAAATTATTTTGACATTACATTGAAACAGCAACAGCTAACTATCCACTACCAAATCAAAAACATGCCTCCTGGAACTACATTTACCAACCTGTATAATTGGAGAAGATGTCCAGGTAATTCTCGAATCGGTTATTTTCTAACCAAACTTTGGTTTCATCCACCGATGATTCAGAAGTTTGTTCTTGAAACGTATATGGAATGGTACTTACAACAAATTCAGTGGTACAATAATTGGTAAACACTCTGATGATGAAATGCATGATGGTGATACCGATGATGATGATGATATCAGTAATGTTGTTGATGGTCATGCCAATGATGACCATGATGCACCGGGCAGTGGCGATCTTAATGATGATGACAAAGAATCCCCACTCGTGGCAGCATTCTTTCATGTAATGGCCAGTCGAAATTGTGCTTGCATACTGCCTCCATAGAGTCAGGGCTGTGCCATACGGTCCAAGGCTATGAACTACTATTATTTTTAACATCCTTGACTTGTTCCTGCCGGGCGTGCTGGTATAAATCCAAGAAAAACTGTGACAATTTTGCAACTGTGGGAGTGCTGAAGTCTCTAGGGTGGTTCAGGGATGCCGCTATAACTTTTTGAAATTTGAGTCCCAGAAACATCATTTCCGGCTTTTTGGAGTCATTCTGCGAGTTACATGAATTGCTCAGGTCCATTCTCCGTGGATGAGGTTTTTGTGAATTGTGTGATAAACCCATATCGACAATAATTAAAATGTCCATTTTGTAATATAAAACAAAATAACTAATAGTAGTAGAATGCTATCGATCATTACCTGGCTTGAATCCTGTTGTACAATCGTATTCCTTCGGCAGGGCCCATGATCTGAATGGTGTCGTTTTTCAATAATTTAAGCAGATCCGCTCCTAAAGCATTTAATGAAGTTTACATTGTTGTTCAAACTATTTTTACATTGCATTAAAACAGGCGCAACAGCTAACTATCCACTACCAAACAAAAAACATGCCTCCAGGAACTACATTTACAGACCTGTGTAATTAGAGAAGATCTCTAGATAATTGTCAAATCTTTGATTTGATAACTAAACTCTGCCTTCTTCGATCGAGGATTCAAAGGTTAGTTCCTGAAAAGTATATGAAATGGTACTCACAAAAAATTCAATGGTACCTAAACGGTAAACTCTCTTTGCCCAAGTCAAATTATTTTGACATTACATTGAAACAGCAACAGCTAACTATCCACTACCAAATCAAAAACATGCCTCCTGGAACTACATTTACCAACCTGTATAATTGGAGAAGATGTCCAGGTAATTCTCGAATCAGTTATTTTCTAACCAAACTTTGGTTTCATCCACCGATGATTCAGAAGTTTGTTCTTGAAACGTATATGGCATGGTACTTACAACAAATTCAGTGGTACAATAATTGGTAAACACTCTGATGATGAAATGCATGATGGTGATACCGATGATGATGATGATATCGGTAATGTTGTTGATGGTCATGCCAATGATGACCATGATGCACCGGGCAGTGGCGATCTTAATGATGATGACAAAGAATCCCCACTCGTGGCAGCATTCTTTCATGTAATGGCCAGTCGAAATTGTGCTTGCATACTGCCTCCATAGAGTCAGGGCTGTGCCATACGGTCCAAGGCTATGAACTACTATTATTTTTAACATCCTTGACTTGTTCCTGCCGGGCGTGCTGGTATAAATCCAAGAAAAACTGTGACAATTTTGCAACTGTGGGAGTGCTGAAGTCTCTAGGGTGGTTCAGGGATGCCGCTATAACTTTTTGAAATTTGAGTCCCAGAAACATCATTTCCGGCTTTTTGGAGTCATTCTGCGAGTTACATGAATTTCTCAGGTCCATTCTCCGTGGATGAGGTTTTTGTGAATTGTGTGATAAACCCATATCGACAATAATTAAAATGTCCATTTTGTAATATAAAACAAAATAACTAATAGTAGTAGAATGCTATCGATCATTACCTGGCTTGAATCCTGTTGTACAATCGTATTCCTTCGGCAGGGCCCATGATCTGAATGGTGTCGTTTTTCAATAATTTAAGCAGATCCGCTCCTAAAGCATTTAATGAAGTTTACATTGTTGTTCAAACTATTTTTACATTGCATTAAAACAGGCGCAACAGCTAACTATCCACTACCAAACAAAAAACATGCCTCCAGGAACTACATTTACAGACCTGTGTAATTAGAGAAGATCTCTAGATAATTGTCAAATCTTTGATTTGATAACTAAACTCTGCCTTCTTCGATCGAGGATTCAAAGGTTAGTTCCTGAAAAGTATATGAAATGGTACTTACAAAAAATTCAATGGTACCTAAACGGTAAACTCTCTTTGCCCAAGTCAAATTATTTTGACATTACATTGAAACAGCAACAGCTAACTATCCACTACCAAATCAAAAACATGCCTCCTGGAACTACATTTACCAACCTGTATAATTGGAGAAGATGTCCAGGTAATTCTCGAATCGGTTATTTTCTAACCAAACTTTGGTTTCATCCACCGATGATTCAGAAGTTTGTTCTTGAAACGTATATGGCATGGTACTTACAACAAATTCAGTTGTACAATAATTGGTAAACACTCTGATGATGAAATGCATGATGGTGATACCGATGATGATGATGATATCGGTAATGTTGTTGATGGTCATGCCAATGATGACCATGATGCACCGGGCAGTGGCGATCTTAATGATGATGACAAAGAATCCCCACTCGTGGCAGCATTCTTTCATGTAATGGCCAGTCGAAATTGTGCTTGCATACTGCCTCCATAGAGTCAGGGCTGTGCCATACGGTCCAAGGCTATGAACTACTATTATTTTTAACATCCTTGACTTGTTCCTGCCGGGCGTGCTGGTATAAATCCAAGAAAAACTGTGACAATTTTGCAACTGTGGGAGTGCTGAAGTCTCTAGGGTGGTTCAGGGATGCCGCTATAACTTTTTGAAATTTGAGTCCCAGAAACATCATTTCCGGCTTTTTGGAGTCATTCTGCGAGTTACATGAATTGCTCAGGTCCATTCTCCGTGGATGAGGTTTTTGTGAATTGTGTGATAAACCCATATCGACAATAATTAAAATGTCCATTTTGTAATATAAAACAAAATAACTAATAGTAGTAGAATGCTATCGATCATTACCTGGCTTGAATCCTGTTGTACAATCGTATTCCTTCGGCAGGGCCCATGATCTGAATGGTGTCGTTTTTCAATAATTTAAGCAGATCCGCTCCTAAAGCATTTAATGAAGTTTACATTGTTGTTCAAACTATTTTTACATTGCATTAAAACAGGCGCAACAGCTAACTATCCACTACCAAACAAAAAACATGCCTCCAGGAACTACATTTACAGACCTGTGTAATTAGAGAAGATCTCTAGATAATTGTCAAATCTTTGATTTGATAACTAAACTCTGCCTTCTTCGATCGAGGATTCAAAGGTTAGTTCCTGAAAAGTATATGAAATGGTACTTACAAAAAATTCAATGGTACCTAAACGGTAAACTCTCTTTGCCCA
This sequence comes from Desmophyllum pertusum, assembly GCA_029204205.1. Classification (NCBI taxonomy): domain Eukaryota; kingdom Metazoa; phylum Cnidaria; class Anthozoa; order Scleractinia; family Caryophylliidae; genus Desmophyllum; species Desmophyllum pertusum. The sequence continues at coordinate 76,055 of MU826854.1, forward strand.
AGTCAAATTATTTTGACATTACATTGAAACAGCAACAGCTAACTATCCACTACCAAATCAAAAACATGCCTCCTGGAACTACATTTACCAACCTGTATAATTGGAGAAGATGTCCAGGTAATTCTCGAATCGGTTATTTTCTAACCAAACTTTGGTTTCATCCACCGATGATTCAGAAGTTTGTTCTTGAAACGTATATGGCATGGTACTTACAACAAATTCAGTTGTACAATAATTGGTAAACACTCTGATGATGAAATGCATGATGGTGATACCGATGATGATGATGATATCGGTAATGTTGTTGATGGTCATGCCAATGATGACCATGATGCACCGGGCAGTGGCGATCTTAATGATGATGACAAAGAATCCCCACTCGTGGCAGCATTCTTTCATGTAATGGCCAGTCGAAATTGTGCTTGCATACTGCCTCCATAGAGTCAGGGCTGTGCCATACGGTCCAAGGCTATGAACTACTATTATTTTTAACATCCTTGACTTGTTCCTGCCGGGCGTGCTGGTATAAATCCAAGAAAAACTGTGACAATTTTGCAACTGTGGGAGTGCTGAAGTCTCTAGGGTGGTTCAGGGATGCCGCTATAACTTTTTGAAATTTGAGTCCCAGAAACATCATTTCCGGCTTTTTGGAGTCATTCTGCGAGTTACATGAATTGCTCAGGTCCATTCTCCGTGGATGAGGTTTTTGTGAATTGTGTGATAAACCCATATCGACAATAATTAAAATGTCCATTTTGTAATATAAAACAAAATAACTAATAGTAGTAGAATGCTATCGATCATTACCTGGCTTGAATCCTGTTGTACAATCGTATTCCTTCGGCAGGGCCCATGATCTGAATGGTGTCGTTTTTCAATAATTTAAGCAGATCCGCTCCTAAAGCATTTAATGAAGTTTACATTGTTGTTCAAACTATTTTTACATTGCATTAAAACAGGCGCAACAGCTAACTATCCACTACCAAACAAAAAACATGCCTCCAGGAACTACATTTACAGACCTGTGTAATTAGAGAAGATCTCTAGATAATTGTCAAATCTTTGATTTGATAACTAAACTCTGCCTTCTTCGATCGAGGATTCAAAGGTTAGTTCCTGAAAAGTATATGAAATGGTACTTACAAAAAATTCAATGGTACCTAAACGGTAAACTCTCTTTGCCCAAGTCAAATTATTTTGACATTACATTGAAACAGCAACAGCTAACTATCCACTACCAAATCAAAAACATGCCTCCTGGAACTACATTTACCAACCTGTATAATTGGAGAAGATGTCCAGGTAATTCTCGAATCGGTTATTTTCTAACCAAACTTTGGTTTCATCCACCGATGATTCAGAAGTTTGTTCTTGAAACGTATATGGCATGGTACTTACAACAAATTCAGTGGTACAATAATTGGTAAACACTCTGATGATGAAATGCATGATGGTGATACCGATGATGATGATGATGATATCAGTAATGTTGTTGATGGTCATGCCAATGATGACCATGATGCATCCGGGCAGTGGCGATCTTAATGATGATGACAAAGAATCCCCACTCGTGGCAGCATTCTTTCATGTAATGGCCAGTCGAAATTGTGCTTGCATACTGCCTCCATAGAGTCAGGGCTGTGCCATACGGTCCAAGGCTATGAACTACTATTATTTTTAACATCCTTGACTTGTTCCTGCCGAGCGTGCTGGTATAAATCCAAGAAAAACTGTGACAATTTTGCAACTGTGGGAGTGCTGAAGTCTCTAGGGTGGTTCAGGGATGCCGCTATAACTTTTTGAAATTTGAGTCCCAGAAACATCATTTCCGGCTTTTTGGAGTCATTCTGCGAGTTACATGAATTGCTCAGGTCCATTCTCCGTGGATGAGGTTTTTGTGAATTGTGTGATAAACCCATATCGACAATAACTAAAATGTCCATTTTGTAATATAAAACAAAATAACTAACAGTAGTAGAATGCTATCGATCATTACCTGGCTTGAATCCTGTTGTACAATCGTATTCCTTCGGCAGGGCCCATGATCTGAATGGTGTCGTTTTTCGATAATTTAAGCAGATCCGCTCCTAAAGCATTTAATGAAGTTTACATTGTTGTTCAAACTATTTTTACATTGCATTAAAACAGGCGCAACAGCTAACTATCCACTACCAAACAAAAAACATGCCTCCAGGAACTACATTTACAGACCTGTGTAATTAGAGAAGATCTCTAGATAATTGTCAAATCTTTGATTTGATAACTAAACTCTGCCTTCTTCGATCGAGGATTCAAAGGTTAGTTCCTGAAAAGTATATGAAATGGTACTTACAAAAAATTCAATGGTACCTAAACGGTAAACTCTCTTTGCCCAAGTCAAATTATTTTGACATTACATTGAAACAGCAACAGCTAACTATCCACTACCAAATCAAAAACATGCCTCCTGGAACTACATTTACCAACCTGTATAATTGGAGAAGATGTCCAGGTAATTCTCGAATCGGTTATTTTCTAACCAAACTTTGGTTTCATCCACCGATGATTCAGAAGTTTGTTCTTGAAACGTATATGGAATGGTACTTACAACAAATTCAGTGGTACAATAATTGGTAAACACTCTGATGATGAAATGCATGATGGTGATACCGATGATGATGATGATATCAGTAATGTTGTTGATGGTCATGCCAATGATGACCATGATGCACCGGGCAGTGGCGATCTTAATGATGATGACAAAGAATCCCCACTCGTGGCAGCATTCTTTCATGTAATGGCCAGTCGAAATTGTGCTTGCATACTGCCTCCATAGAGTCAGGGCTGTGCCATACGGTCCAAGGCTATGAACTACTATTATTTTTAACATCCTTGACTTGTTCCTGCCGGGCGTGCTGGTATAAATCAAAGAAAAACTGTGACAATTTTGCAACTGTGGGAGTGCTGAAGTCTCTAGGGTGGTTCAGGGATGCCGCTATAACGTTTTGAAATTTGAGTCCCAGAAACATCATTTCCGGCTTTTTGGAGTCATTCTGCGAGTTACATGAATTGCTCAGGTCCATTCTCCGTGGATGAGGTTTTTGTGAATTGTGTGATAAACCCATATCGACAATAATTAAAATGTCCATTTTGTAATATAAAACAAAATAACTAATAGTAGTAGAATGCTATCGATCATTACCTGGCTTGAATCCTGTTGTACAATCGTATTCCTTCGGCAGGGCCCATGATCTGAATGGTGTCGTTTTTCAATAATTTAAGCAGATCCGCTCCTAAAGCATTTAATGAAGTTTACATTGTTGTTCAAACTATTTTTACATTGCATTAAAACAGGCGCAACAGCTAACTATCCACTACCAAACAAAAAACATGCCTCCAGGAACTACATTTACAGACCTGTGTAATTAGAGAAGATCTCTAGATAATTGTCAAATCTTTGATTTGATAACTAAACTCTGCCTTCTTCGATCGAGGATTCAAAGGTTAGTTCCTGAAAAGTATATGAAATGGTACTTACAAAAAATTCAATGGTACCTAAACGGTAAACTCTCTTTGCCCAAGTCAAATTATTTTGACATTACATTGAAACAGCAACAGCTAACTATCCACTACCAAATCAAAAACATGCCTCCTGGAACTACATTTACCAACCTGTATAATTGGAGAAGATGTCCAGGTAATTCTCGAATCGGTTATTTTCTAACCAAACTTTGGTTTCATCCACCGATGATTCAGAAGTTTGTTCTTGAAACGTATATGGCATGGTACTTACAACAAATTCAGTGGTACAATAATTGGTAAACACTCTGATGATGAAATGCATGATGGTGATACCGATGATGATGATGATGATATCAGTAATGTTGTTGATGGTCATGCCAATGATGACCATGATGCATCCGGGCAGTGGCGATCTTAATGATGATGACAAAGAATCCCCACTCGTGGCAGCATTCTTTCATGTAATGGCCAGTCGAAATTGTGCTTGCATACTGCCTCCATAGAGTCAGGGCTGTGCCATACGGTCCAAGGCTATGAACTACTATTATTTTTAACATCCTTGACTTGTTCCTGCCGAGCGTGCTGGTATAAATCCAAGAAAAACTGTGACAATTTTGCAACTGTGGGAGTGCTGAAGTCTCTAGGGTGGTTCAGGGATGCCGCTATAACTTTTTGAAATTTGAGTCCCAGAAACATCATTTCCGGCTTTTTGGAGTCATTCTGCGAGTTACATGAATTGCTCAGGTCCATTCTCCGTGGATGAGGTTTTTGTGAATTGTGTGATAAACCCATATCGACAATAACTAAAATGTCCATTTTGTAATATAAAACAAAATAACTAATAGTAGTAGAATGCTATCGATCATTACCTGGCTTGAATCCTGTTGTACAATCGTATTCCTTCGGCAGGGCCCATGATCTGAATGGTGTCGTTTTTCGATAATTTAAGCAGATCCGCTCCTAAAGCATTTAATGAAGTTTACATTGTTGTTCAAACTATTTTTACATTGCATTAAAACAGGCGCAACAGCTAACTATCCACTACCAAACAAAAAACATGCCTCCAGGAACTACATTTACAGACCTGTGTAATTAGAGAAGATCTCTAGATAATTGTCAAATCTTTGATTTGATAACTAAACTCTGCCTTCTTCGATCGAGGATTCAAAGGTTAGTTCCTGAAAAGTATATGAAATGGTACTTACAAAAAATTCAATGGTACCTAAACGGTAAACTCTCTTTGCCCAAGTCAAATTATTTTGACATTACATTGAAACAGCAACAGCTAACTATCCACTACCAAATCAAAAACATGCCTCCTGGAACTACATTTACCAACCTGTATAATTGGAGAAGATGTCCAGGTAATTCTCGAATCGGTTATTTTCTAACCAAACTTTGGTTTCATCCACCGATGATTCAGAAGTTTGTTCTTGAAAACGTATATGGAATGGTACTTACAACAAATTCAGTGGTACAATAATTGGTAAACACTCTGATGATGAAATGCATGATGGTGATACCGATGATGATGATGATATCAGTAATGTTGTTGATGGTCATGCCAATGATGACCATGATGCACCGGGCAGTGGCGATCTTAATGATGATGACAAAGAATCCCACTCGTGGCAGCATTCTTTCATGTAATGGCCAGTCGAAATTGTGCTTGCATACTGCCTCCATAGAGTCAGGGCTGTGCCATACGGTCCAAGGCTATGAACTACTATTATTTTTAACATCCTTGACTTGTTCCTGCCGGGCGTGCTGGTATAAATCAAAGAAAAACTGTGACAATTTTGCCAACTGTGGGAGTGCTGAAGTCTCTAGGGTGGTTCAGGGATGCCGCTATAACGTTTTGAAATTTGAGTCCCAGAAACATCATTTCCGGCTTTTTGGAGTCATTCTGCGAGTTACATGAATTGCTCAGGTCCATTCTCCGTGGATGAGGTTTTTGTGAATTGTGTGATAAACCCATATCGACAATAATTAAAATGTCCATTTTGTAATATAAAACAAAATAACTAATAGTAGTAGAATGCTATCGATCATTACCTGGCTTGAATCCTGTTGTACAATCGTATTCCTTCGGCAGGGCCCATGATCTGAATGGTGTCGTTTTTCAATAATTTAAGCAGATCCGCTCCTAAAGCATTTAATGAAGTTTACATTGTTGTTCAAACTATTTTTACATTGCATTAAAACAGGCGCAACAGCTAACTATCCACTACCAAACAAAAAAACATGCCTCCAGGAACTACATTTACAGACCTGTGTAATTAGAGAAGATCTCTAGATAATTGTCAAATCTTTGATTTGATAACTAAACTCTGCCTTCTTCGATCGAGGATTCAAAGGTTAGTTCCTGAAAAGTATATGAAATGGTACTTACAAAAAATTCAATGGTACCTAAACGGTAAACTCTCTTTGCCCAAGTCAAATTATTTTGACATTACATTGAAACAGCAACAGCTAACTATCCACTACCAAATCAAAAACATGCCTCCTGGAACTACATTTACCAACCTGTATAATTGGAGAAGATGTCCAGGTAATTCTCGAATCGGTTATTTTCTAACCAAACTTTGGTTTCATCCACCGATGATTCAGAAGTTTGTTCTTGAAACGTATATGGCATGGTACTTACAACAAATTCAGTGGTACAATAATTGGTAAACACTCTGATGATGAAATGCATGATGGTGATACCGATGATGATGATGATATCAGTAATGTTGTTGATGGTCATGCCAATGATGACCATGATGCACCGGGCAGTGGCGATCTTAATGATGATGACAAAGAATCCCCACTCGTGGCAGCATTCTTTCATGTAATGGCCAGTCGAAATTGTGCTTGCATACTGCCTCCATAGAGTCAGGGCTGTGCCATACGGTCCAAGGCTATGAACTACTATTATTTTTAACATCCTTGACTTGTTCCTGCCGGGCGTGCTGGTATAAATCAAAGAAAAACTGTGACAATTTTGCAACTGTGGGAGTGCTGAAGTCTCTAGGGTGGTTCAGGGATGCCGCTATAACGTTTTGAAATTTGAGTCCCAGAAACATCATTTCCGGCTTTTTGGAGTCATTCTGCGAGTTACATGAATTGCTCAGGTCCATTCTCCGTGGATGAGGTTTTTGTGAATTGTGTGATAAACCCATATCGACAATAATTAAAATGTCCATTTTGTAATATAAAACAAAATAACTAATAGTAGTAGAATGCTATCGATCATTACCTGGCTTGAATCCTGTTGTACAATCGTATTCCTTCGGCAGGGCCCATGATCTGAATGGTGTCGTTTTTCAATAATTTAAGCAGATCCGCTCCTAAAGCATTTAATGAAGTTTACATTGTTGTTCAAACTATTTTTACATTGCATTAAAACAGGCGCAACAGCTAACTATCCACTACCAAACAAAAAACATGCCTCCAGGAACTACATTTACAGACCTGTGTAATTAGAGAAGATCTCTAGATAATTGTCAAATCTTTGATTTGATAACTAAACTCTGCCTTCTTCGATCGAGGATTCAAAGGTTAGTTCCTGAAAAGTATATGAAATGGTACTTACAAAAAATTCAATGGTACCTAAACGGTAAACTCTCTTTGCCCAAGTCAAATTATTTTGACATTACATTGAAACAGCAACAGCTAACTATCCACTACCAAATCAAAAACATGCCTCCTGGAACTACATTTACCAACCTGTATAATTGGAGAAGATGTCCAGGTAATTCTCGAATCGGTTATTTTCTAACCAAACTTTGGTTTCATCCACCGATGATTCAGAAGTTTGTTCTTGAAACGTATATGGCATGGTACTTACAACAAATTCAGTGGTACAATAATTGGTAAACACTCTGATGATGAAATGCATGATGGTGATACCGATGATGATGATGATATCAGTAATGTTGTTGATGGTCATGCCAATGATGACCATGATGCATCCGGGCAGTGGCGATCTTAATGATGATGACAAAGAATCCCCACTCGTGGCAGCATTCTTTCATGTAATGGCCAGTCAAAATTGTGCTTGCATACTGCCTCCATAGAGTCAGGGCTGTGCCATACGGTCCAAGGCTATGAACTACTATTATTTTTAACATCCTTGACTTGTTCCTGCCGAGCGTGCTGGTATAAATCCAAGAAAAACTGTGACAATTTTGCAACTGTGGGAGTGCTGAAGTCTCTAGGGTGGTTCAGGGATGCCGCTATAACGTTTTGAAATTTGAGTCCCAGAAACATCATTTCCGGCTTTTTGGAGTCATTCTGCGAGTTACATGAATTGCTCAGGTCCATTCTCCGTGGATGAGGTTTTTGTGAATTGTGTGATAAACCCATATCGACAATAATTAAAATGTCCATTTTGTAATATAAAACAAAATAACTAATAGTAGTAGAATGCTATCGATCATTACCTGGCTTGAATCCTGTTGTACAATCGTATTCCTTCGGCAGGGCCCATGATCTGAATGGTGTCGTTTTTCGATAATTTAAGCAGATCCGCTCCTAAAGCATTTAATGAAGTTTACATTGTTGTTCAAACTATTTTTACATTGCATTAAAACAGGCGCAACAGCTAACTATCCACTACCAAACAAAAAACATGCCTCCAGGAACTACATTTACAGACCTGTGTAATTAGAGAAGATCTCTAGATAATTGTCAAATCTTTGATTTGATAACTAAACTCTGCCTTCTTCGATCGAGGATTCAAAGGTTAGTTCCTGAAAAGTATATGAAATGGTACTTACAAAAAATTCAATGGTACCTAAACGGTAAACTCTCTTTGCCCAAATCAAATTATTTTGACATTACATTGAAACAGCAACAGCTAACTATCCACTACCAAATCAAAACATGCCTCCTGGAACTACATTTACCAACCTGTATAATTGGAGAAGATGTCCAGGTAATTCTCGAATCGGTTATTTTCTAACCAAACTTTGGTTTCATCCACCGATGATTCAGAAGTTTGTTCTTGAAACGTATATGGAATGGTACTTACAACAAATTCAGTGGTACAATAATTGGTAAACACTCTGATGATGAAATGCATGATGGTGATACCGATGATGATGATGATATCAGTAATGTTGTTGATGGTCATGCCAATGATGACCATGATGCATCCGGGCAGTGGCGATCTTAATGATGATGACAAAGAATCCCCACTCGTGGCAGCATTCTTTCATGTAATGGCCAGTCGAAATTGTGCTTGCATACTGCCTCCATAGAGTCAGGGCTGTGCCGTACGGTCCAAGGCTATGAACTACTATTATTTTTAACATCCTTGACTTGTTCCTGCCGGGGCGTGCTGGTATAAATCCAAGAAAAACTGTGACAATTTTGCAACTGTGGGAGTGCTGAAGTCTCTAGGGTGGTTCAGGGATGCCGCTATAACTTTTTGAAATTTGAGTCCCAGAAACATCATTTCCGGCTTTTTGGAGTCATTCTGCGAGTTACATGAATTGCTCAGGTCCATTCTCCGTGGATGAGGTTTTTGTGAATTGTGTGATAAACCCATATCGACAATAATTAAAATGTCCATTTTGTAATATAAAACAAAATATCTAATAGTAGTAGAATGCTATCGATCATTACCTGGCTTGAATCCTGTTGTACAATCGTATTCCTTCGGCAAGGGTCCATGATCTGAATGGTGTCGTTTTCGCATAATTTAAGGCAGATCCGCTCCTAAAGCATTAATGAAGTTTACATTGTTGTTCACAAACTATTTTTACATTGCATTAAAACAGGCGGAACAGCCTAACTATCCACTACCAACAAAAAACATGCCTCCAGGAAACTACATTTACCAACCCGTATAATTTAAGAATATCACTATGGAGTTTTTCAATTTGATTTTTCTGCCCAACCACGTGGCCGTTTCTTCCACTGAGGATTCAGGCCTTAGTTCCTGAAAAGTATGGTAACTACTTACAACAAAATGAAAATACCTCAAATGGTAAACTCTCTTTTCCAAGTCAAATTATTTTGACATTACATTGAAAGAGGAACAGCTAACTATCCACTACCAAACCCAAACATGCCTCTGGAACTATATTTACTAACCTGTATAATTTGAGAATATGCCCTTGCCCTTGTTTTTCAGTCATTTACTGTCGGATAACTCGAACCCCCGCTATTTTTTGTTTCGCTCGGGAGTTTTAGTTAGCGGGGTTCTACTGTGACTTTGAACGTGTTGTCTTCATCTTCTTCTGAAAACAAAACAAAAAACCAATATAAGTTTTCATCAGCTTATCCAGGGCTATCTCTAATATTTGAAGTACATGTAGCTAAACATCCGCTAACATACATCTTTTCTAAGTGGACACTTTGTCATGTTCCTGGTTCCTGTTATTTTTAACATATCGTCATCATTAGACACCAAGCTATCCTACATGCAAGTGGATGTTTATCCTGGTCCCTAGTGCGTACAGTAACGGGAAGCTCCTTACGACGCTTTCTGAGGTAATGACATATCTAATAAATTCTGGCATAGAAAAAATATATATATAAAATGTATCAAATTTAACTTACCCCTGACCAGCTGAAGAAATGAAGTGTACTTCCTTCGTCAACATTCCTCATAATCTAATGCAACAAATCATGAAACGATTTTGACTCCATCAGTACAACTTGGAATACTATAATACTATTAAACAGTACCACAAGTTTGCATGCTGTGAAAAAAGTTGACAATACCATGTGGAAATGTCAACTATCAATGTTTGGATCAACTTTAGAATTGGTTTGGTTGTATAGTACACAGATTTATGAATAAAATAATATTTGTTTGAAAAGTATAAAAGCTGAAGCCATATTTTTTCTCACCTCTCGTTTAAAACGAAATGGAGACCTGTTGGCCCTTTTCTAAAAGATATAACACAAAACATTTATAAATACATAAATACAGTCGAACCTCATCCGCTAACGGACACCTACCGTAGGCGGACACCTCTCTTAAGCAGACGCCTTTTCTGGTCCCAAGGGTGTCCGCTAACGGGAGGCTCGACTGTAAATCTGAATTCAAGTATATATATGTTTCACTTACAGCTGAAGATGTCAAATAATTTATGTATATTGAAAGTATACTTCATATCAGTTGCTACAATGTAAGTTGAAAGGTAGTCGTAGTTATGGCCAAATCTTTCAATGAATCCAATCAATATACACATGTTAAGTCAAATACGCCCATCAAGGACTTCACATGTCCCTATATTTCCTATATTGTCAGACATCCCTATATTTCTCTGTATAGTTTCACAAATACTCTATAATGCCTATATTTGTTAACTGGAAAAAGGGAACAAAGTTTTTTGTGGCGCGTTTTAATGAGGTTTGTGAAGTCAACATGCCTTCCACGTACATGTTTTTAGCCTTTCTTAGCCTTCCATATAGATTTCCCTCGGCATAGGTTGATTCGCTATATATGGTGCCATTTGTTGCATAATAACTTTATTTTATAGGACGGCGGGAACGGATGGTTGATATTGTGAAAAAAGGCGGGACATTGTTCTCTTCTGTTGACTTTTGTCGGAGCTGGGCTCGTGTTCTTTCAAAGAGGGTTTGATATGTTAGAATTGGTAAGGCGACCCCTTTCTATATGGCGTACTTTTAAGTCTGTGAGTCCTGTTTGAAACATTACCTCCAATCTAAAAGGAAGACTAACTGCTTTAAAATTACTTGATACGTGTTTAGCGTCGTCTTCTGAAAAACAAAACAAACAGAAAACAAGATATTAAAATTGATACGTTTCCATTTTTGAGTCATCCAAATCTCTGCTAACAGACATTCTTTTCTAAGGGTTCGAGACACTTACCGACCCCTACCAGTTGGGCTATTACGTTTCTTCCCATTGAAGACTGTCTTCTGGCGTAAACGTTCTCGCCATCTAAAACAATGCAAACAAAAAACATGAAGATTTTGATACAAATATATATTTTTTGAAGAGTACAAAAGTTGGAGTCATTTTTTTTTCTCACCTCATCATCCAATTGGATGAGTATTTTTGGCCCTTGTCTAAAAGATAACACAAAACATTTATAAATAAATTAATTCAAATTTAAGAAACATGGTGTACGTTCATGCCTGAGTTTCTGCTGGGCTGATCATTCTTGGGAAATGTACATTGTTAGAAGTGGAAAAGTAGACCAAGAAAGACTGGACACAAACAGGGAAACTAAAAGTGATTTTCACACAAAATTATACTTACTAGCTTAATTCTAACAGCTTATAAGACTCAAACGATGGAACTTATCCTGGTTTCTGTAGCATGAAGCCCCAACTACATGTAGTACAAATCACTAATTAGAATTGAGAACAGTCCATTTTTCTAACAAATCCTGGTTTAACGCAGGCTTAAAAGAAGTTCGATTTACTTGATGAAAATCAAAAATCAATTTCGTTCAAGAATGAGTCCTTAATTAATTAATTAATTAACCTGTGAAACGTCTTGCTGTTTTAGATTATTTTAAAACACTAGTTTGCCTCTGAACTTCTCGAGATAATAATGAAAGAAAAGCGCCTTCTCTCCTTATTATCGTCATTTAAAATAACCTTGCATCCACTCAATTTTAGAGATTCATTGTTTTAAAGCTTTGTACATTCAGTAGGTCCATTTATACTTCTGGGTGGAGAGAGGCACTGTGGAGTGTTAAGTGTCTTGCCTGGAAAACAGGTCATTACGCACAAACCATTAGGCCACCGAATCCGTCCCACAATCTGATAATACTATAATAGAAAACAAAATAGCTTAATATTAATAGAATGCCATCGATCATTACCTGGCTTGAATTGTTGATTATGCAGACGTATACCTTCGGCTGGTCCCATGACCTGTATCGTATCTTTTCTTGGTTAATTTAATCATGTCCGCTCCTAAAGCATTTAATGAAGTTTACATTGTTGTTCAAACTTTTTTTGATATTGCATTGAAACAGGCGCAAAAAAAAAAGCCTCCAGGAGCTACATTTACCAACCTGTATAATTGGAGAAGATGTCCATGTAATTCTCGAATCGGTTATTTTCTAACAAACTTTGTGTTTCATCCACCGATGATTCAGAAGTTAGTTCCTGAAAAGTATATGGAATGGTACTTACAACAAATTCAATGGTACCTAATTGGTAAACTCTCCGAGATAAAATGCCATGATGGTGATACCGATGATGATGATGATATCAGTAATGTTGTTGATGGTCATGCCAATGATGACCATGATGCATCCGGGCAGTGGCGATCTTAATGATGATGACAAAGAATCCCCACTCGTGGCAGCATTCTTTCATGTAATGGCCAGTCGAAATTGTGCTTGCATACTGCCTCCATAGAGTCAGGGCTGTGCCATACGGTCCAAGGCTATGAACTACTATTATTTTTAACATCCTTGACTTGTTCCTGCCGGGCGTGCTGGTATAAAATCCAAGAAAAACTGTGACAATTTTGCAACTATGGGAGTGCTGAAGTCTCTAGGGTGGTTCAGGGATGCCGCTATAACTTTTTGAAATTTGAGATCCAGAAACATCATTTCCGGCTTTTTGGAGTCATTCTGCGAGTTACATGAATTGCTCAGGTCCATTCTCCGTGGATGAGGTTTTTTGTGAATTGTGTGATAAACCTATATCGACAATAATTAAAATGTCCATTTATTGTAATATAAAACAAAATAACTAATATGTAAGTAGAATGTTATCGATCATTACCTGGCTTGAATCCTGTTGTGCAATCGTATTCCTTCGGCAGGGCCCATGATCTGAATGGTGTCGTTTTTCGATAATTTAAGCAGATCCGCTCCTAAAGCATAGGAGCATATAATTTGAGAATATGCCCTTGCCCTTGTTTTTCAGTCATTTACTGTCGGATAACTCGACCCCCGCTATTTTTTTGTTTACCTCGGGAGTTTTAGTTTAGCGGGGTTCTACTGTGACTTTGAACGTGGTTTGTCTTCATCTTCTTCTGAAAACAAAACACAAAAACCATATAAGTAGAATTCATTATATTCACATCAGAGCTTCCCTCCCGTATCCCAAGGGACATATCTCTTAATATTTGAAGTACATGTAGGCCCTAAACATCCTGCTAACATACAATCTTTTCTAAGTGGACACTTTTGATCATGTTCCTGGTTCCATTAGTATATTTATTAACACCTATCGTCAATCATTAGACACCGAAGTCTATCCTACATGGCAGTTGGATGTTTTTATCCTGGTCCCTACGCGCGCTACAGTAAATGGGAGGCTCCTTACGACGGTTTCTGGAGGTAATAACATAATCTAATAAATTTCTGGCATAGAAAAATATATATAGATACTAATAATGTATCAAATTTCACTTACCTCCATAGACCAGCTGAAGAATGGAAAGTGTCTTCCTTACGTCCAACACTTTCCTCATAGATCTAATGCACAACAAATCATGGAAACAAGATATTTGACTCCATACAGATTACAACCTTAGGAAAAACCCTGTATAATATCACAAACTATATCAAAACCACGTAAACAACAGACACACTAAGATATCTTGCATGCTGTAAAAAAAGTTTGACCCCATCACGACCATGTGCGACACATGTCAACACTATCAATGTTGGATCACGTTTAGAATTTGTTGTGGGTTTGTATAGTACACAGATTCTATTAATAAAATACATATTTGTTTGAAAAAGTATAAAAGCATAGAAGCCAATTTATTTTTGTTCTCACCTCATCGTTCAAAAACGAAAATGGAGACTACTGTTGGACCCTTCCACCCCCACCCACTATTACATAAAAGATATAACACAAACCATTTATCAATACATAAGGAAAACAGTTGAACCTCATCCGCCCTAACGCGACACCTACCGTAGAGCCGGACAACCTCTCTTCAAAGCTAGACGCTTTTTCCCCCCTGGTTTCCCAAGCGAGTGTCCGCTTACGCGAAGGCTCGACTGTAAATCTGAATTCGAAGTTATATATATGTTTCGACTTACCCAGATGAAGATGTCACATAATTTATGTATAAATCTGGCAAATTAGACTCGTCATATCTATTTTGCTCCAATGTGAGTTTTGAAAAGGGTCAGTCGTAGTTATGGCCCATATATATTCTTTCAATGAACTACCAATCAATAAATACACATCGTTCAAGTCAATTCCGCCCATCAAAGGACTTTCACATGTCCCTAAGATGTAGCCTATATGGTCAGACCATCCCCAATATTTCTCTGTATAGTTTTTCAAAATAACTCTATAATGCCTATATTTGTTAACTTGAAAAAGGGAACAAAGTTTTTTGGGCGCGTTTTCAATAGAGGTTGTGGAGTCCATTACTATTGTATTCTTTCACACGTACATGTTTTTAGCACCTTTGCTTAGCCTTCCATTATAGATTTCCCTCGGCCCCATAGGTTTAAAAAAAAAGATGTCGCTTATATATGGTTGCCATTTTTTACGCCATAATAACTTAATTATATAGGACGGCGGCGAGACGGCATGGTTGATATTGTGAAAAAAAGGCGCGGCACATTGGTTCTCTTCTGTTTTTTGTTTTGACTTTATGTCGGAGCCTGGGCTCGTGTTCTATTCAAAGAGGCGTTGTGATATGTTAGAATTTGTAAGCAACCCCTTTCCTATATGGCGGTATCTTTTATTTAGTCTGTGTGTCCCGTTTGAAAAATTACCTCCAATCTTAAAGCGACAAAGGACTTTAAAAAATGCTTTTTAAATTCACTTGAATATGTGTTAGCGTCGTCTTCTGCAAAAAAACAAAAACAAACAGAAAAAACAAGATAAATTAAAATTGATACGTTTTCCATTGTTTCGCACCGTCATCACCAATCTTCGGCTAACAGCCATTCTTTTCTAATGGTCTCCGAGACACTTACCGACCCTCCTACCAGTTGGGAGCCTATTACGTTTTTCCCCCAGATTGAGGTACTGATCTTTCTGGCGATAAACGTTCTCGCCATTCTAAAACAAATGTCAACAAAAACCACATGTAAGATTTTGAAACATAACTATTATATCTTTTTGAAGAGGTACCAACAAAGTTTCGGACGTCCATATTTTTTTTTTCCTCACCTCATCATTCCCATTGGATGAATATTTTTGGCCCTTGTCTAAAAGATTAAAACACAAAAACCATTTAATAAATAAATTAATTTCAAATTTAAGAAACTTATGGTCTGTACACGTATCATGCCTGAGTTCTGTCTGGCGCTGATCATTCCTTTGCAAAAATGGACATTGTTAGACCAGTGGAAAAGTAAGCCAAGGAAAGAATAGGACACAAACAGGGAAACTAAAAGTGATTCCTTCCCAAATCACTAAAAAAAACTATAGCTTACTAGCTTAATTCCTTAAACAGCTTTACCATAGGACTCAAACGTGTAATGGAACTTATCCTGGTTTTTCTGTAGCATGAAACCCCAAACTACACCTCCGTAGTACAACTCACTAAAAATTAGAATTGAGAAACGACCTTTTTTTCTACAAAATCCTGTGGTTTTAACGCATGCTTTAAAAGAAGGTTCGCGATTACTCGATGAAAATTCAAAATCAATTTCCGTTTCAAGAATGAGTCCGTTAATTAATTAAAATAATTAAATTAATTAACCTGTGAAACGTCTTGCTGTTTTAGATTAGTTTAAAACACTAGTTTGCCTCTGAACTTCCTCGAGATAATAATGACCCCCCCAAGAAAAGCGCCTTCTCTCATTATTTATCGTCATTTTTAAATAGACCTTGATATCCACATCAATTAATTAGAGATTCATCCTATTTTAAAGCTTGTGTAACATTCAGTAGGTCCATTTATACTTCTGGGTGGAGAGAGGCACTGTGAGCTGTTAAGTGTCTTGCCCTGGAAAACAGGTCATTACGCACGAAACCATTAGGCCACCGAATCCGTCCCACAATCTGATAATACTATAATAGAAAACAAAATAAACTAATATTAATAGAATGCCATCGGATCAATTACCTTGGCTTGAATTGTGTGTATTGCAGACGTTATACCTTCGGCTGGGTCCCATGACCTGTATCGTATCTTTCTTCGTTAATTTAAGCAGGTCACGCTTCTAAAGCATTTAATGAAGTTTTACATTGTTGTTCAAACTTTTTTTGATATTGCATTGAAACAGGCGCAAAAAAATATGCCCTCCAGGAGCTACATTTACCAACTTGTCATAATTGTGAGAAGTATCGTCCATTGTAGTTCTCAAACACTGTTCTCTTTTCCTAACCAAAACTGTTGTATTCGATCCACTGAGGATTCAGGCCTTAGTTCCTGAAAAGTCATGGAATGGGTACTTCACTAATAAAAATTCAATCCCTAACCTAAATCTTAAACTCTCGTGATGATGAAATGCATGATGAATTATGATGATGAAGAAAATGGTTGATGATGATGATGTTGCTTATTGATGCCAATGATGGACCATGATGCATTCCGGGCAGTGGTGCTCTTAAGGTGATTCCCTGGTAAAAGAACCAAGCATAGCTTTCGCAAATGAAATTTTGGGTACACTTTTGTAAACAAGTCAAGGAGATAATAAAAACGTGAATAAAAAGAGGGGGTCACCGTGCTCGTTTCCACGCCACAATGCTGAGGAAGTGAAGTCGGTCATGTTTGGCCTCCTTTTGCCAAAACCAGTGCGCAGCAAATATGCTCGGATGTTTTTCAATGCATGCTGTGATATCCGCACAGAGTTTTGACTTTATGCCTATGTTTTTATCAACGACGTTCCAGAAAAATGTCTTCGATTAACCTTTGTAATTTACTTTACACTCCTAAGTAAATTCAACATTGGATATGTCTCTGTGGGACCGTAGTGGCTCCCTCCCGGAGAATTTAGTTAATTTGCCATAAAAACTGATCATAGCTTTCTGCCCATTTTTTTCTTGTGTATTGTAGATACTGTTCTTATTAAAATTATGGAAATAAAAAGTGGGCGGTCACGCGTGCTTGTTGTAGAAAACGACCATTTATTTCCCAGCAAAGCTTAGCCTGAAAGAAATCTTGTAATGTTCTGTATGTGCGCGCTCTCGTACTCGCGCACATTACGCAATAAATTATGCGCAGTAAGGATGCGCAATGCAATTATAGGGAATCACCTTAATAATGACGACAGAGTGTCACCATACATAACAGCAACATTCTATATAATAATATTAATAATACAATATCTTTATTAATGTGTCAATGTGTTTATCTCATAGAGCTTAATTGGGGACACCTACTACAACGTAATTATGATTCTAATAAAAAAACCTATGTACATTTATAACAATAATAATTGAGTATCAAATAAACTTAGATATACGTTTAGAAATTTTAAATATTAAGATTACATAATGAGAAAATGCTGTAAAATATAAATAATCTTAAATAATCACATGCTACAAAGGGTTGCCGCAGTTTCCGCTGTCTTCCACTAGGCTGGCCAGGTCCACGCTTACGGATGTTAGGCTTTAAAACGATCTAAGAGCTTGGTAGTTTCACAGTCCTCTGATTTCCTAATTTCGACCAGATATATGGTCCTTAGATACCTAAGTGTGTGGTTTACGCATAAACCTATTGTATTAAATACTGTGGAAATTTCGAAGTCACTGTTCCTAAGGTTGTAACGAGTGGCCCTGACGAGTAAACATCTCAGATATGTAGCTCGGTACTATATTGTTCACCTTTACTTTGTACATTATTATTGCAATGTCCTGTAGGCGTCTTATTGTGAAAGCGTAGGTATACTTAGGCGCGCTTGAGAAGTTCCTCATATGTCTCTGTTTGGTTGTTTTTGAGTAGACTGCAACGCAGGGCTCGTTCTTGGATGCGTTCGATTTTTCGCCCGTCTGGGAAGATTTGCAAAAGTTCACACACCTAAATGGCAGTGAATGTTAAGTGTGGCATAACCAGCTGTTTTATACAGTGTGAGCTTGGCTTGGCATTGGATCAGATTGCGCAAGCGCATGTGAGGACGCCTACTTTCTGGCTGGCTTTAGTGCATATTTCACTAATGTGTTGCGTAAAGTTAAGATTTTCCCCCCCCCCCCACCCTCGTCTATATTTACTCCTAGTAACTTGATTTGTTCAGTTTTCGTGACATCGTCAGAGCGGATGTTGAGAACGTTGGCCCTATCTCGTCTGCATCTATGTTCCTTGGGTTAATCGTAAGAGACTGAAACTTATCTGGATTTGGCCAGATGAGAATTTTTTCCTATAATACCAATGACAGTGCTTGTTGGCCCTGAGTTCCTCTAGAGTATAAAAAATAGATTCAACTTCTTCATAGGTTTTTCCTGTCACATACAGTTGGTGGTCATCAGCATAGTAGCGTAAGTTTTGATTCAGGGATTTGCGATGCCATTGTCATTTGGTTACATTTTCCAAAGGAGGGGGCCAAATGATGATCCGATGAGGAACACCCCACGCTCCATAGTTCTCCATTCACTCCGCTGGTGGCCATTTATTTTCACTCTATTCAGCCTGCTATAAAAAAATGATCTGATCAGTTTGAGTGAACTGCTATTAAATCCGTAGGCATCCAGCTTTTTTTAGAGTGAGTGGAATGGCTTAACGAGTCAAACGCCTTGCTCATGTCAGGGATAAAGTATTGTTACCAGCTCTTTTTCTGTCCCACTGCAAGTGCTCCAGTCTTCTATCAACATCAGCAGGGTTGTCTCACAGCTGTTTTGTTTATATCTATAAGCTGTCATCCTGTGGTACAAATAGGGGTCATAGTGTCTCGTCACTTGTTTGCTAAGTAAGTGTTCAAAAATCTTGTCCACACATACAAGTGAAGTGATTGGGCGGTAGTTTCAATTTGTCTTGTCTGTCATCCTTTTTGAATACAGGGGTCCATTCGCCTTTCTTCCATTCAGATTGTGCCACTCGCCTAAGTCAATACAGTTTATTATAAAGGTCTAGTTAAGAAGATGGTGCAATTCCTTCAGCCACTCCCTTGAGAGAGCTTTGGTGGTGCTGTCACATCCCACCCATACGACTTTCTTTCATTGGAGATGTTTTTAAGATCATACTGGCACTTCCTCTTTGTTGAACTCTTCGAATTCAAACTTAATTCCCTTGTATTGTGCTGTTCAATAAACCTTGAACACTACTGTGGTTCCTATGATCATTCTTCGGTAAGGCTGATGACATGATTGCCTCCTATGTTGGCTGCCACAGTATTAAAATGGCCTGCTTAGGAGTTCAGCCACCATAGTTTGGTCTTGTTTCAACCTCGCCATCCAGCCAGATTTCAAACATATAGGCATTGGTGTCTTTTGCCTTTGTGCTGATGAATGGCCTGAATGTGTTGAAAAACTCACTGGGCTTAGATTTCCGCTCTTCCGATTTTCTATGCCAGTAAGCCTTTATTGCCTTTCTGCGTTTCCCGTGTTGCAATAGTTCTGTATTTTCGTTTTGAGTTCGAAGTTTTCAAGAGAGCGGTCCTTTGCAAATTGAACTGCAAATTTTCTCTTATCTCTGATGGCTTGCTTCCATTCTGGAGTCATGTAGGGTATTTCTTTCCCCTTTACTCGTTTCTTTTTAGTCCGGTGCATGTTGATCCACAACGCTCTCAAACAGTCCCTTCCAATAATCATATTGATCGTCCACATTACAAAAAGGATCCCCCCTACATGCCAAGGGGCAGCCTCCAAGTCCTGATTAAGCGGTGCGAAATCAGTACTTTTTGTCTGCCGGAAGGTGATGGTGCGAGTCTTGTGTTTGTGGACTTTCTCCATCATTTCTCCAAATACCATATGGTGGGTCACTCATTTCTGGCTGATAAGCCCCACATTTCTTGAACAGATCAGGATTGTGAGTTAGAATAACATCCAAAAGTGAGCTCCGAATGTGCTGTAACTCGAGTAGGTTCAGTTATCATGCATTGGCGATGATTGACCTCTTCCAAGTCCTTCAGAATTTTCCTCCTCAGCACGATCGCGTCTCAATCTGTCCAGATTAAGGTCCACCCAAAATTTCATGTAATGGCCAGTCGATATTTTGCCTACAAACTGCAGTGATTT
>MU826854.1:97080-134580 GCA_029204205.1 Desmophyllum pertusum
TTAGAACCTATTGGAACCTATTGGAACCTATTGGAACCTATTGGAACCTATATGGAACCTATTGGAACCATTGGAACCTATTGGAACCTATTGGAACCTATTGGAACCTTTTGGAACCTATTGGAACCTATTGGAACCTATTGGAACCTATTGGAACCTATTGGAACCTATTGGAACCTATTGGAACCTACTGGAACCTATTGGAACCTATTGGAACCTATTGGAACCTATTGGAACCTATTGGAACCTATTGGAACCTATTAGGAACCTATTTGGAACCTATTGGAACCTATTGGAACCTATTGGAACCTATTGGAACCTATTGGAACCTATTGGAACCTATTGGAACCTATTGGAACCTATTGGAACCTATTGGAACCTATTGGAACCTATTGGAACCTATTGGAACCTATTGGAACCTATTGGAACCTATTGGAACCTATTGGAACCTATTGGAACCTATTGGAACCTATTGGAACCTATTGGAACCTATTGGAACCTATTGGAACCTATTGGAACCTATTGGAACCTATTGGAACCTATTGGAACCTATTGGAACCTATTGGAACCTATTGGAACCTATTAGAACCTATTGGAACCTATTGGAACCTATTGGAACAACCTATTGGAACCTATTGGAACCTATTGGAACCTATTGGAACCTATTGGAACCTATTGGAACCTATTGGAACCTATTGGAACCTATTGGAACCTATTGGAACCTATTGGAACCTATTGGAACCTATTGGAACCTATTGGAACCTATTGGAACCTATTGGAACCTATTGGAACCTATTGGAACCTATTGGAACCTATTGAACCTATTGGAACCTATTGGAACCTATTGGAACCTATTGGAACCTATTGGAACCTATTGGAACCTATTAGAACCTATTGGAACCTATTGGAACCTATTGGAACCTATTGGAACCTATTGGAACTATTGGAACCTATTGGAACCTATTGGAACCTATTGGAACCTATTGGAACCTATTGGAACCTATTGGAACCTATTGGAACCTATTGGAACCTATTGGAACCTATTGGAACCTATTGGAACCTATTGGAACCTATTGGAACCTATTGGAACCTATTGGAACCTATTGGAACCTATTGGAACCTATTGGAACCTATTGGAACCTATTGGAACCTATTGGAACCTATTGGAACCTATTGGAACCTATTGGAACCTATTGGAACCTATTGGAACCTATTGGAACCTATTGGAACCTATTGGAACCTATTGGAACCTATTGGAACCTATTGGAACCTATTGGAACCTATTGGAACCTATTGGAACCTATTGGAACCTATTGGAACCTATTGGAACCTATTGGAACCTATTGGAACCTATTGGAACCTATTGGAACCTATTGGAACCTATTGGAACCTATTGGAACCTATTGGAACCTATTGGAACCTATTGGAACCTATTGGAACCTATTGGAACCTATTGGAACCTATTGGAACCTATTGGAACCTATTGAACCTATTGGAACCTATTGGAACCTATTGGAACCTATTGGAACCTATTGGAACCTATTGGAACCTATTGGAACCTATTGGAACCTATTGGAACCTATTGGAACCTATTGGAACCTATTGGAACCTATTGGAACCTATTGGAACCTATTGGAACCTATTGGAACCTATTGGAACCTATTGGAACCTATTGGAACCTATTGGAACCTATTGGAACCTATTGGAACCTATTGGAACCTATTGGAACCTATTGGAACCTATTGGAACCTATTGGAACCTATTGGAACCTATTGGAACCTATTGGAACCTATTGGAACCTATTGAACCTATTGGAACCTATTGGAACCTATTGGAACCTATTGGAACCTATTGGAACCTATTGGAACCTATTGGAACCTATTGGAACCTATTGGAACCTATTGGAACCTATTGGAACCTATTGGAACCTATTGGAACCTATTGGAACCTATTGGAACCTATTGGAACCTATTGGAACCTATTGGAACCTATTGGAACCTATTGGAACCTATTGGAACCTATTGGAACCTATTGGAACCTATTGGAACCTATTGGAACCTATTGGAACCTATTGGAACCTATTGGAACCTATTGGAACCTATTGGAACCTATTGGAACCTATTGGAACCTATTGGAACCTATTGGAACCTATTGGAACCTATTGGAACCTATTGGAACCTATTGGAACCTATTGGAACCTATTGGAACCTATTGGAACCTATTGGAACCTATTGGAACCTATTGGAACCTATTGGAACCTATTGGAACCTATTGGAACCTATTGGAACCTATTGGAACCTATTGGAACCTATTGGAACCTATTGGAACCTATTGGAACCTATTGGAACCTATTGGAACCTATTGGAACCTATTGGAACCTATTGGAACCTATTGGAACCTATTGGAACCTATTGGAACCTATTGGAACCTATTGGAACCTATTGGAACCTATTGGAACCTATTGGAACCTATTGGAACCTATTGGAACCTATTGGAACCTATTGGAACCTATTGGAACCTATTGGAACCTATTGGAACCTATTGGAACCTATTGGAACCTATTGGAACCTATTGGAACCTATTGGAACCTATTGGAACCTATTGGAACCTATTGGAACCTATTGGAACCTATTGGAACCTATTAGAACCTATTGGAACCTATTGGAACCTATTGGAACCTATTGGAACCTATTGGAACCTATTGGAACCTATTGGAACCTATTGGAACCTATTGGAACCTATTGGAACCTATTGGAACCTATTGGAACCTATTGGAACCTATTGGAACCTATTGGAACCTATTGGAACCTATTGGAACCTATTGGAACCTATTGGAACCTATTAGAACCTATTGGAACCTATTGGAACCTATTGGAACCTATTGGAACCTATTGGAACCTATTGGAACCTATTGGAACCTATTGGAACCTATTGGAACCTATTGGAACCTATTGGAACCTATTGGAACCTATTGGAACCTATTGGAACCTATTGGAACCTATTGGAACCTATTGGAACCTATTGGAACCTATTGGAACCTATTGGAACCTATTGGAACCTATTGGAACCTATTGGAACCTATTGGAACCTATTGGAACCTATTGGAACCTATTGGAACCTATTGGAACCTATTGGAACCTATTGGAACCTATTGGAACCTATTGGAACCTATTGGAACCTATTGGAACCTATTGGAACCTATTGGAACCTATTGGAACCTATTGGAACCTATTGGAACCTATTGGAACCTATTGGAACCTATTGGAACCTATTGGAACCTATTGGAACCTATTGGAACCTATTGAACCTATTGGAACCTATTGGAACCTATTGGAACCTATTGGAACCTATTGGAACCTATTGGAACCTATTGGAACCTATTGGAACCTATTGAACCTATTGGAACCTATTGGAACCTATTGGAACCTATTGGAACCTATTGGAACCTATTGGAACCTATTGGAACCTATTGGAACCTATTGGAACCTATTGGAACCTATTGGAACCTATTGGAACCTATTGGAACCTATTGGAACCTATTGGAACCTATTGGAACCTATTGGAACCTATTGGAACCTATTGGAACCTATTGGAACCTATTGGAACCTATTGGAACCTATTGGAACCTATTGGAACCTATTGGAACCTATTGGAACCTATTGGAACCTATTGGAACCTATTGGAACCTATTGGAACCTATTGGAACCTATTGGAACCTATTGGAACCTATTGGAACCTATTGGAACCTATTGGAACCTATTGGAACCTATTGGAACCTATTGGAACCTATTGAACCTATTGGAACCTATTGGAACCTATTGGAACCTATTGGAACCTATTGGAACCTATTGGAACCTATTAGAACCTATTGGACCTATTGGAACCTATTGGAACCTATTGGAACCTATTGGAACCTATTGGAACCTATTGGAACCTATTGGAACCTATTGGAACCTATTGGAACCTATTGGAACCTATTGGAACCTATTGGAACCTATTGGAACCTATTGGAACCTATTGGAACCTATTGAACCTATTGGAACCTATTGGAACCTATTGGAACCTATTGGAACCTATTGAACCTATTGGAACCTATTGGAACCTATTGGAACCTATTGGAACTATTGGAACCTATTGAACCTATTGGAACCTATTGGAACCTATTGGAACCTATTGGAACCTATTGGAACCTATTGGAACCTATTGGAACCTATTGGAACCTATTGGAACCTATTGGAACCTATTGAACCTATTGGAACCTATTGGAACCTATTGGAACCTATTGGAACCTATTGGAACCTATTGGAACCTATTGGAACCTATTGGAACCTATTGGAACCTATTGGAACCTATTGGAACCTATTGGAACCTATTGGAACCTATTGGAACCTATTGGAACCTATTGAACCTATTGGAACCTATTGGAACCTATTGGAACCTATTGGAACCTATTGGAACCTATTGGAACCTATTGGAACCTATTGGAACCTATTGGAACCTATTGGAACCTATTGGAACCTATTGGAACCTATTGGAACCTATTGGAACCTATTGGAACCTATTGGAACCTATTGGAACCTATTGGAACCTATTGGAACCTATTGGAACCTATTGGAACCTATTGGAACCTATTGGAACCTATTGGAACCTATTAGAACCTATTGGAACCTATTGGAACCTATTGGAACCTATTGGAACCTATTGGAACCTATTGGAACCTATTGGAACCTATTGGAACCTATTGGAACCTATTGGAACCTATTGAACCTATTGGAACCTATTGGAACCTATTGGAACCTATTGGAACCTATTGGAACCTATTGGAACCTATTGGAACCTATTGGAACCTATTGGAACCTATTGGAACCTATTGGAACCTATTGGAACCTATTGGAACCTATTGGAACCTATTGGAACCTATTGGAACCTATTGGAACCTATTGGAACCTATTGGAACCTATTGGAACCTATTGGAACTATTGAACCTATTGGAACCTATTGGAACCTATTGGAACCTATTGGAACCTATTGGAACCTATTGGAACCTATTGGAACCTATTGGAACCTATTGGAACCTATTGGAACCTATTGGAACCTATTGGAACCTATTGGAACCTATTGGAACCTATTGGAACCTATTGGAACCTATTGGAACCTATTGGAACCTATTGGAACCTATTGGAACCTATTAGAACCTATTGGAACCTATTGGAACCTATTGGAACCTATTGGAACCTATTGGAACCTATTGGAACCTATTGGAACCTATTGGAACCTATTGGAACCTATTGGAACCTATTGGAACCTATTGGAACCTATTGGAACCTATTGGAACCTATTGGAACCTATTGGAACCTATTGAACCTATTGAACCTATTGGAACCTATTGGAACCTATTGGAACCTATTGGAACCTATTGGAACCTATTGGAACCTATTGGAACCTATTGGAACCTATTAGAACCTATTGGAACCTATTGGAACCTATTGGAACCTATTGGAACCTATTGGAACCTATTGGAACCTATTGGAACCTATTGGAACCTATTGGAACCTATTGGAACCTATTGGAACCTATTGGAACCTATTGGAACCTATTGGAACCTATTGGAACCTATTGGAACCTATTGAACCTATTGGAACCTATTGGAACCTATTGGAACCTATTGGAACCTATTGGAACCTATTGGAACCTATTGGAACCTATTGAACCTATTGGAACCTATTGGAACCTATTGGAACTATTGGAACCTATTGGAACCTATTGGAACCTATTGGAACCTATTGGAACCTATTGGAACCTATTGGAACCTATTAGAACCTATTGGAACCTATTGGAACCTATTGGAACCTATTGGAACCTATTGGAACCTATTGGAACCTATTGGAACCTATTGGAACCTATTGGAACCTATTGGAACCTATTGGAACCTATTGGAACCTATTGGAACCTATTGGAACCTATTGGAACCTATTGGAACCTATTGGAACCTATTGGAACCTATTGGAACCTATTGGAACCTATTGGAACCTATTGGAACCTATTGGAACCTATTGGAACCTATTGGAACCTATTGGAACCTATTGGAACCTATTGGAACCTATTGGAACCTATTGGAACCTATTGGAACCTATTGGAACCTATTGGAACCTATTGGAACCTATTGGAACCTATTGGAACCTATTAGAACCTATTGGAACCTATTGGAACCTATTGGAACCTATTGGAACCTATTGGAACCTATTGGAACCTATTGGAACCTATTGGAACCTATTGGAACCTATTGGAACCTATTGGAACCTATTGGAACCTATTGGAACCTATTGGAACCTATTGGAACCTATTGGAACCTATTGGAACCTATTGGAACCTATTGGAACCTATTGGAACCTATTGGAACCTATTGGAACCTATTGGAACCTATTGGAACCTATTGGAACCTATTGAACCTATTGGAACCTATTGGAACCTATTGGAACCTATTGGAACCTATTGGAACCTATTGGAACCTATTGGAACCTATTGGAACCTATTGGAACCTATTGGAACCTATTGGAACCTATTGGAACCTATTGGAACCTATTGGAACCTATTGGAACCTATTGGAACCTATTGGAACCTATTGGAACCTATTGGAACCTATTGGAACCTATTGGAACCTATTGGAACCTATTGGAACCTATTGGAACCTATTGGAACCTATTGGAACCTATTGGAACCTATTGGAACCTATTGGAACCTATTGGAACCTATTGGAACCTATTGGAACCTATTGGAACCTATTGGAACCTATTGGAACCTATTGGAACCTATTGGAACCTATTGGAACCTATTGGAACCTATTGGAACCTATTGGAACCTATTGGAACCTATTGGAACCTATTGGAACCTATTAGAACCTATTGGAACCTATTGGAACCTATTGGAACCTATTGGAACCTATTGGAACCTATTGGAACCTATTGGAACCTATTAGAACCTATTGGAACCTATTAGAACCTATTAGAACCTATTGGAACCTATTGGAACCTATTGGAACCTATTGGAACCTATTGGAACCTATTGGAACCTATTGGAACCTATTGGAACCTATTGGAACCTATTGGAACCTATTGGAACCTATTGGAACCTATTGGAACCTATTGGAACCTATTGGAACCTATTGGAACCTATTGGAACCTATTGGAACCTATTGGAACCTATTGGAACCTATTGGAACCTATTGGAACCTATTGGAACCTATTGGAACCTATTGGAACCTATTGGAACCTATTGGAACCTATTGGAACCTATTGGAACCTATTGGAACCTATTGGAACCTATTGGAACCTATTGGAACCTATTGGAACCTATTGGAACCTATTGGAACCTATTGGAACCTATTGGAACCTATTGGAACCTATTGGAACCTATTGGAACCTATTGGAACCTATTAGAACCTATTGGAACCTATTGGAACCTATTGGAACCTATTGGAACCTATTGGAACCTATTGGAACCTATTGGAACCTATTGGAACCTATTGGAACCTATTGGAACCTATTGGAACCTATTGGAACCTATTGGAACCTATTGGAACCTATTGGAACCTATTGGAACCTATTGGAACCTATTGAACCTATTGGACCTATTGGAACCTATTGGAACCTATTGGAACCTATTGGAACCTATTGGAACCTATTGGAACCTATTAGAACCTATTGGAACCTATTGGAACCTATTGGAACCTATTGGAACCTATTGGAACCTATTGGAACCTATTGGAACCTATTGGAACCTATTGGAACCTATTGGAACCTATTGGAACCTATTGGAACCTATTGGAACCTATTGGAACCTATTGGAACCTATTGGAACCTATTGGAACCTATTGGAACCTATTGGAACCTATTGGAACCTATTGGAACCTATTGGAACCTATTGGAACCTATTGGAACCTATTGGAACCTATTGGAACCTATTGGAACCTATTGGAACCTATTGGAACCTATTGGAACCTATTGGAACCTATTGGAACCTATTGGAACCTATTGGAACCTATTGGAACCTATTGGAACCTATTGGAACCTATTGGAACCTATTGGAACCTATTGGAACCTATTGGAACCTATTGGAACCTATTGGAACCTATTGGAACCTATTGGAACCTATTGGAACCTATTGGAACCTATTGGAACCTATTGGAACCTATTGGAACCTATTGGAACCTATTGGAACCTATTGGAACCTATTGGAACCTATTGGAACCTATTGGAACCTATTGGAACCTATTGGAACCTATTGGAACCTATTGGAACCTATTGGAACCTATTGGAACCTATTGGAACCTATTGGAACCTATTGGAACCTATTGGAACCTATTGGAACCTATTGGAACCTATTGGAACCTATTGGAACCTATTGGAACCTATTGGAACCTATTGGAACCTATTGGAACCTATTGGAACCTATTGGAACCTATTGGAACCTATTGGAACCTATTGGAACCTATTGGAACCTATTGGAACCTATTGGAACCTATTGGAACCTATTGGAACCTATTGGAACCTATTGGAACCTATTGGAACCTATTGGAACCTATTGGAACCTATTGGAACCTATTGGAACCTATTGGAACCTATTGGAACCTATTGGAACCTATTGGAACCTATTGGAACCTATTGGAACCTATTGGAACCTATTGGAACCTATTGGAACCTATTGGAACCTATTGGAACCTATTGGAACCTATTGGAACCTATTGGAACCTATTGGAACCTATTGGAACCTATTGGAACCTATTAGAACCTATTGGAACCTATTGGAACCTATTGGAACCTATTGGAACCTATTAGAACCTATTGGAACCTATTGGAACCTATTGGAACCTATTGAACCTATTGGAACCTATTGGAACCTATTGGAACCTATTGGAACCTATTGGAACCTATTGGAACCTATTGGAACCTATTGGAACCTATTGGAACCTATTGGAACCTATTGGAACCTATTGGAACCTATTGGAACCTATTGGAACCTATTGGAACCTATTGGAACCTATTGGAACCTATTGGAACCTATTGGAACCTATTGGAACCTATTAGAACCTATTGGAACCTATTGGAACCTATTGGAACCTATTGGAACCTATTGGAACCTATTGGAACCTATTGGAACCTATTGGAACCTATTGGAACCTATTGGAACCTATTGGAACCTATTGGAACCTATTGGAACCTATTGGAACCTATTAGAACCTATTGGAACCTATTGGAACCTATTGGAACCTATTGGAACCTATTAGAACCTATTGGAACCTATTGGAACCTATTGGAACCTATTGGAACCTATTGGAACCTATTGGAACCTATTGGAACCTATTGGAACCTATTAGAACCTATTAGAACCTATTAGAACCTATTGGAACCTATTGGAACCTATTAGAACCTATTGGAACCTATTAGAACCTATTGGAACCTATTGGAACCTATTAGAACCTATTAGAACCTATTGGAACCTATTGGAACCTATTAGAACCTATTGGAACCTATTGGAACCTATTGGAACCTATTGGAACCTATTGGAACCTATTGGAACCTATTGGAACCTATTGGAACCTATTGGAACCTATTGGAACCTATTAGAACCTATTGGAACCTATTGGAACCTATTGGAACCTATTGGAACCTATTGGAACCTATTGGAACCTATTGGAACCTATTGGAACCTATTGGAACCTATTGGAACCTATTGGAACCTATTGGAACCTATTGGAACCTATTGGAACCTATTGGAACCTATTAGAACCTATTGGAACCTATTGGAACCTATTGGAACCTATTGGAACCTATTGGAACCTATTGGAACCTATTGGAACCTATTGGAACCTATTGGAACCTATTGGAACCTATTGGAACCTATTGGAACCTATTGGAACCTATTGGAACCTATTGGAACCTATTGGAACCTATTGGAACCTATTGGAACCTATTGGAACCTATTGGAACCTATTGGAACCTATTGGAACCTATTGGAACCTATTGGAACCTATTGGAACCTATTGGAACCTATTGGAACCTATTGGAACCTATTGGAACCTATTGGAACCTATTGGAACCTATTGGAACCTATTGGAACCTATTGGAACCTATTGGAACCTATTGGAACCTATTGGAACCTATTGGAACCTATTGGAACCTATTGGAACCTATTGGAACCTATTGGAACCTATTGGAACCTATTGGAACCTATTGGAACCTATTGGAACCTATTGGAACCTATTGGAACCTATTGGAACCTATTGGAACCTATTGGAACCTATTGGAACCTATTGGAACCTATTGGAACCTATTGGAACCTATTGGAACCTATTGGAACCTATTGGAACCTATTGGAACCTATTGGAACCTATTGGAACCTATTGGAACCTATTGGAACCTATTGGAACCTATTGGAACCTATTGGAACCTATTGGAACCTATTGGAACCTATTGGAACCTATTGGAACCTATTGGAACCTATTGGAACCTATTGGAACCTATTGGAACCTATTGGAACCTATTGGAACCTATTGGAACCTATTGGAACCTATTGGAACCTATTGGAACCTATTGGAACCTATTGGAACCTATTGGAACCTATTGGAACCTATTGGAACCTATTGGAACCTATTGGAACCTATTGGAACCTATTGGAACCTATTGGAACCTATTGGAACCTATTGGAACCTATTGGAACCTATTGGAACCTATTGGAACCTATTGGAACCTATTGGAACCTATTGGAACCTATTGGAACCTATTGGAACCTATTGGAACCTATTGGAACCTATTGGAACCTATTGGAACCTATTGGAACCTATTGGAACCTATTGGAACCTATTGGAACCTATTGGAACCTATTGGAACCTATTGGAACCTATTGGAACCTATTGGAACCTATTGGAACCTATTGGAACCTATTGGAACCTATTGGAACCTATTGGAACCTATTGGAACCTATTGGAACCTATTGGAACCTATTGGAACCTATTGGAACCTATTGGAACCTATTAGAACCTATTGGAACCTATTGGAACCTATTGGAACCTATTGGAACCTATTGGAACCTATTGGAACCTATTGGAACCTATTGGAACCTATTGGAACCTATTGGAACCTATTGGAACCTATTGGAACCTATTGGAACCTATTGGAACCTATTGGAACCTATTGGAACCTATTGGAACCTATTAGAACCTATTGGAACCTATTGGAACCTATTGGAACCTATTAGAACCTATTGGAACCTATTGGAACCTATTGGAACCTATTGGAACCTATTGGAACCTATTGGAACCTATTGGAACCTATTGGAACCTATTGGAACCTATTGGAACCTATTGGAACCTATTGGAACCTATTGGAACCTATTGGAACCTATTGGAACCTATTGGAACCTATTGGAACCTATTGGAACCTATTGGAACCTATTAGAACCTATTGGAACCTATTGGAACCTATTGGAACCTATTGGAACCTATTGGAACCTATTGGAACCTATTGGAACCTATTAGAACCTATTGGAACCTATTGGAACCTATTGGAACCTATTGGAACCTATTGGAACCTATTGGAACCTATTGGAACCTATTGGAACCTATTGGAACCTATTGGAACCTATTGGAACCTATTGGAACCTATTGGAACCTATTGGAACCTATTGGAACCTATTGGAACCTATTGGAACCTATTGGAACCTATTGGAACCTATTGGAACCTATTGGAACCTATTGGAACCTATTGGAACCTATTGGAACCTATTGGAACCTATTGGAACCTATTGGAACCTATTAGAACCTATTGGAACCTATTGGAACCTATTGGAACCTATTGGAACCTATTGGAACCTATTGGAACCTATTGGAACCTATTGGAACCTATTGGAACCTATTGGAACCTATTGGAACCTATTGGAACCTATTGGAACCTATTGGAACCTATTGGAACCTATTGGAACCTATTGGAACCTATTGGAACCTATTGGAACCTATTGGAACCTATTGGAACCTATTGGAACCTATTGGAACCTATTGGAACCTATTGGAACCTATTGGAACCTATTGGAACCTATTGGAACCTATTGGAACCTATTGGAACCTATTGGAACCTATTGGAACCTATTGGAACCTATTGGAACCTATTGGAACCTATTGGAACCTATTGGAACCTATTGGAACCTATTGGAACCTATTGGAACCTATTGGAACCTATTGGAACCTATTGGAACCTATTGGAACCTATTGGAACCTATTGGAACCTATTGGAACCTATTGGAACCTATTGGAACCTATTGGAACCTATTGGAACCTATTGGAACCTATTGGAACCTATTGGAACCTATTAGAACCTATTGGAACCTATTGGAACCTATTGGAACCTATTGGAACCTATTGGAACCTATTGGAACCTATTGGAACCTATTGGAACCTATTGGAACCTATTGGAACCTATTGGAACCTATTGGAACCTATTGGAACCTATTGGAACCTATTGGAACCTATTGGAACCTATTGGAACCTATTGGAACCTATTGGAACCTATTGGAACCTATTGGAACCTATTGGAACCTATTGGAACCTATTGGAACCTATTGGAACCTATTAGAACCTATTGGAACCTATTAGAACCTATTAGAACCTATTGGAACCTATTGGAACCTATTAGAACCTATTAGAACCTATTGGAACCTATTGGAACCTATTGGAACCTATTGGAACCTATTGGAACCTATTGGAACCTATTGGAACCTATTAGAACCTATTAGAACCTATTGGAACCTATTAGAACCTATTGGAACCTATTAGAACCTATTAGAACCTATTAGAACCTATTGGAACCTATTAGAACCTATTAGAACCTATTAGAACCTATTGGAACCTATTAGAACCTATTGGAACCTATTGGAACCTATTGGAACCTATTGGAACCTATTGGAACCTATTGGAACCTATTGGAACCTATTGAACCTATTGGAACCTATTAGAACCTATTGGAACCTATTGGAACCTATTAGAACCTATTAGAACCTATTGGAACCTATTGGAACCTATTGGAACCTATTGGAACCTATTGGAACCTATTGGAACCTATTGGAACCTATTGGAACCTATTAGAACCTATTGGAACCTATTGGAACCTATTGGAACCTATTGGAACCTATTAGAACCTATTGGAACCTATTAGAACCTATTGGAACCTATTGGAACCTATTGGAACCTATTGGAACCTATTGGAACCTATTAGAACCTATTGGAACCTATTGGAACCTATTGGAACCTATTAGAACCTATTAGAACCTATTAGAACCTATTAGAACCTATTGGAACCTATTAGAACCTATTAGAACCTATTGGAACCTATTGGAACCTATTGGAACCTATTGGAACCTATTGGAACCTATTGGAACCTATTGGAACCTATTGGAACCTATTGGAACCTATTGGAACCTATTGGAACCTATTGGAACCTATTGGAACCTATTGGAACCTATTGGAACCTATTAGAACCTATTAGAACCTATTGGAACCTATTGGAACCTATTAGAACCTATTGGAACCTATTGGAACCTATTGGAACCTATTGGAACCTATTGGAACCTATTGGAACCTATTGGAACCTATTGGAACCTATTGGAACCTATTGGAACCTATTGGAACCTATTGGAACCTATTGGAACCTATTGGAACCTATTGGAACCTATTGGAACCTATTGGAACCTATTGGAACCTATTGGAACCTATTGGAACCTATTGGAACCTATTGGAACCTATTGGAACCTATTGGAACCTATTGGAACCTATTGGAACCTATTGGAACCTATTGGAACCTATTGGAACCTATTGGAACCTATTGGAACCTATTGGAACCTATTGGAACCTATTGGAACCTATTGGAACCTATTGGAACCTATTGGAACCTATTGGAACCTATTGGAACCTATTGGAACCTATTGGAACCTATTGGAACCTATTGAACCTATTGGAACCTATTGGAACCTATTGGAACCTATTGGAACCTATTGGAACCTATTGGAACCTATTGGAACCTATTGGAACCTATTGGAACCTATTGGAACCTATTGGAACCTATTGGAACCTATTGGAACCTATTGGAACCTATTGGAACCTATTGGAACCTATTGGAACCTATTGGAACCTATTGGAACCTATTGGAACCTATTGGAACCTATTGGAACCTATTGGAACCTATTGGAACCTATTGGAACCTATTGGAACCTATTGGAACCTATTGGAACCTATTGGAACCTATTGGAACCTATTGGAACCTATTGGAACCTATTGGAACCTATTGGAACCTATTGGAACCTATTGGAACCTATTGGAACCTATTGGAACCTATTGGAACCTATTGGAACCTATTGGAACCTATTGGAACCTATTGGAACCTATTGGAACCTATTGGAACCTATTGGAACCTATTGGAACCTATTGGAACCTATTGGAACCTATTGGAACCTATTGGAACCTATTGGAACCTATTGGAACCTATTGGAACCTATTGGAACCTATTGGAACCTATTGGAACCTATTGGAACCTATTGGAACCTATTGGAACCTATTGGAACCTATTGGAACCTATTGGAACCTATTGGAACCTATTGGAACCTATTGGAACCTATTGGAACCTATTGGAACCTATTGGAACCTATTGGAACCTATTGGAACCTATTGGAACCTATTGGAACCTATTGGAACCTATTGGAACCTATTGGAACCTATTGGAACCTATTGGAACCTATTGGAACCTATTGGAACCTATTAGAACCTATTGGAACCTATTGGAACCTATTGGAACCTATTGGAACCTATTGGAACCTATTGGAACCTATTGGAACCTATTGGAACCTATTGGAACCTATTGGAACCTATTGGAACCTATTGGAACCTATTGGAACCTATTGGAACCTATTGGAACCTATTGGAACCTATTGGAACCTATTGGAACCTATTGGAACCTATTGGAACCTATTGGAAACCTATTGGAACCTATTGGAACCTATTGGAACCTATTGGAACCTATTGGAACCTATTGGAACCTATTGGAACCTATTGGAACCTATTAGAACCTATTGGAACCTATTGGAACCTATTGGAACCTATTAGAACCTATTGGAACCTATTGGAACCTATTAGAACCTATTGGAACCTATTGGAACCTATTGGAACCTATTGGAACCTATTGGAACCTATTAGAACCTATTGGAACCTATTGGAACCTATTGGAACCTATTGGAACCTATTGGAAACCTATTGGAACCTATTGGAACCTATTGGAACCTATTGGAACCTATTGGAACCTATTGGAACCTATTGGAACCTATTGGAACCTATTGGAACCTATTAGAACCTATTGGAACCTATTAGAACCTATTGGAACCTATTGGAACCTATTGGAACCTATTGGAACCTATTGGAACCTATTGGAACCTATTGGAACCTATTGGAACCTATTGGAACCTATTGGAAACCTATTGGAACCTATTGGAACCTATTGGAACCTATTGGAACCTATTGGAACCTATTGGAACCTATTGGAACCTATTGGAACCTATTGGAACCTATTGGAACCTATTGGAACCTATTGAACCTATTGGAACCTATTGGAACCTATTGGAACCTATTAGAACCTATTGGAACCTATTGGAACCTATTGGAACCTATTGGAACCTATTGGAACCTATTGGAACCTATTGGAACCTATTGGAACCTATTAGAACCTATTGGAACCTATTGGAACCTATTGGAACCTATTGGAACCTATTGGAACCTATTGGAACCTATTGGAACCTATTGGAACCTATTGGAACCTATTGGAACCTATTAGAACCTATTGGAACCTATTGGAACCTATTGGAACCTATTGGAACCTATTGGAACCTATTGGAACCTATTGGAACCTATTGGAACCTATTAGAACCTATTGGAACCTATTGGAACCTATTGGAACCTATTGGAACCTATTAGAACCTATTGGAACCTATTAGAACCTATTGGAACCTATTAGAACCTATTAGAACCTATTAGAACCTATTAGAACCTATTAGAAACCTATTAGAACCTATTAGAACCTATTAGAACCTATTAGAACCTATTAGAACCTATTAGAACCTATTAGAACCTATTAGAAACCTATTGGAACCTATTAGAACCTATTAGAACCTATTGGAACCTATTAGAACCTATTAGAACCTATTAGAACCTATTGGAACCTATTGGAACCTATTGGAACCTATTGAACCTATTAGAACCTATTAGAACCTATTGGAACCTATTGGAACCTATTAGAACCTATTGGAACCTATTGGAACCTATTGGAACCTATTAGAACCTATTGGAACCTATTGGAACCTATTGGAACCTATTGGAACCTATTGGAACCTATTGGAACCTATTGGAACCTATTGGAACCTATTGGAACCTATTGGAACCTATTAGAACCTATTGGAACCTATTGGAACCTATTGGAACCTATTGGAACCTATTGGAACCTATTAGAACCTATTAGAACCTATTGGAACCTATTAGAACCTATTGGAACCTATTGGAACCTATTGGAACCTATTGGAACCTATTGGAACCTATTGGAACCTATTGGAACCTATTGGAACCTATTGGAACCTATTGGAACCTATTGGAACCTATTGGAACCTATTGGAACCTATTGGAACCTATTGGAACCTATTGGAACCTATTGGAACCTATTGGAACCTATTGGAACCTATTGGAACCTATTGGAACCTATTGGAACCTATTGGAACCTATTGGAACCTATTGGAACCTATTGGAAACCTATTGGAACCTATTGGAACCTATTGGAACCTATTGGAACCTATTGGAACCTATTGGAACCTATTGGAACCTATTGGAACCTATTGGAAACCTATTGGAACCTATTGGAACCTATTGGAACCTATTGGAACCTATTGGAACCTATTGGAACCTATTGGAACCTATTGGAACCTATTGGAACCTATTGGAACCTATTGGAACCTATTGGAACCTATTGGAACCTATTGGAAACCTATTGGAACCTATTGGAACCTATTGGAACCTATTGGAACCTATTGGAACCTATTGGAACCTATTGGAACCTATTGGAACCTATTGGAACCTATTGGAACCTATTGGAACCTATTGGAACCTATTGGAACCTATTGGAACCTATTGGAAACCTATTGGAACCTATTGGAACCTATTGGAACCTATTGGAACCTATTGGAACCTATTGGAACCTATTGGAACCTATTGGAACCTATTGGAACCTATTGGAACCTATTGGAACCTATTGGAACCTATTGGAACCTATTGGAACCTATTAGAACCTATTGGAAACCTATTGGAACCTATTGGAACCTATTGGAACCTATTGGAACCTATTGGAACCTATTGGAACCTATTGGAACCTATTGGAACCTATTGGAACCTATTGGAACCTATTGGAACCTATTGGAACCTATTGGAACCTATTGGAACCTATTGGAACCTATTGGAACCTATTGGAACCTATTGGAACCTATTGGAACCTATTGGAACCTATTGGAACCTATTGGAACCTATTGGAACCTATTGGAACCTATTGGAACCTATTGGAACCTATTGGAACCTATTGGAACCTATTGGAACCTATTGGAACCTATTGGAACCTATTGGAACCTATTGGAACCTATTGGAACCTATTGGAACCTATTGGAACCTATTGGAACCTATTAGAACCTATTGGAACCTATTGGAACCTATTGGAACCTATTGGAACCTATTAGAACCTATTAGAACCTATTAGAACCTATTGGAACCTATTGGAACCTATTGGAACCTATTAGAACCTATTAGAACCTATTAGAACCTATTGGAACCTATTGGAACCTATTAGAACCTATTGGAACCTATTGGAACCTATTGGAACCTATTAGAACCTATTAGAACCTATTAGAACCTATTGGAACCTATTGGAACCTATTGGAACCTATTGGAACCTATTGGAACCTATTGGAACCTATTGGAACCTATTG
Source organism: Desmophyllum pertusum (assembly GCA_029204205.1). Lineage (NCBI taxonomy): Eukaryota > Metazoa > Cnidaria > Anthozoa > Scleractinia > Caryophylliidae > Desmophyllum > Desmophyllum pertusum. The sequence goes on from MU826854.1 coordinate 115,129, forward strand.
GAACCTATTGGAACCTATTAGAACCTATTGGAACCTATTGGAACCTATTGGAACCTATTGGAACCTATTAGAACCTATTAGAACCTATTGGAACCTATTGGAACCTATTGGAACCTATTAGAACCTATTAGAACCTATTGGAACCTATTGGAACCTATTGGAACCTATTGGAACCTATTGGAACCTATTAGAACCTATTGGAACCTATTGGAACCTATTAGAACCTATTAGAACCTATTGGAACCTATTGGAACCTATTGGAACCTATTGGAACCTATTGGAACCTATTGGAACCTATTGGAACCTATTGGAACCTATTGGAACCTATTAGAACCTATTGGAACCTATTGGAACCTATTGGAACCTATTGGAACCTATTGGAACCTATTGGAACCTATTGGAACCTATTGGAACCTATTGGAACCTATTGGAACCTATTGGAACCTATTGGAACCTATTGGAACCTATTGGAACCTATTGGAACCTATTGGAACCTATTGGAACCTATTGGAACCTATTGGAACCTATTGGAACCTATTGGAACCTATTGGAACCTATTGGAACCTATTGGAACCTATTGGAACCTATTGGAACCTATTGGAACCTATTGGAACCTATTGGAACCTATTGGAACCTATTGGAACCTATTGGAACCTATTGGAACCTATTGGAACCTATTGGAACCTATTGGAACCTATTGGAACCTATTGGAACCTATTGGAACCTATTGGAACCTATTGGAACCTATTAGAACCTATTGGAACCTATTGGAACCTATTGGAACCTATTAGAACCTATTGGAACCTATTGGAACCTATTGGAACCTATTGGAACCTATTGGAACCTATTGGAACCTATTAGAACCTATTAGAACCTATTAGAACCTATTGGAACCTATTAGAACCTATTGGAACCTATTAGAACCTATTAGAACCTATTAGAACCTATTAGAACCTATTAGAACCTATTGGAACCTATTGGAACCTATTAGAACCTATTGGAACCTATTGGAACCTATTGGAACCTATTGGAACCTATTGGAACCTATTAGAACCTATTGGAACCTATTAGAACCTATTGGAACCTATTAGAACCTATTGGAACCTATTAGAACCTATTGGAACCTATTAGAACCTATTGGAACCTATTAGAACCTATTGGAACCTATTGGAACCTATTGGAACCTATTGGAACCTATTAGAACCTATTGGAACCTATTGGAACCTATTGGAACCTATTGGAACCTATTGGAACCTATTAGAACCTATTGGAACCTATTAGAACCTATTGGAACCTATTAGAACCTATTAGAACCTATTGGAACCTATTGGAACCTATTGGAACCTATTGGAACCTATTGGAACCTATTGGAACCTATTGGAACCTATTGGAACCTATTGGAACCTATTGGAACCTATTAGAACCTATTGGAACCTATTGGAACCTATTAGAACCTATTAGAACCTATTAGAACCTATTGGAACCTATTGGAACCTATTAGAACCTATTGGAACCTATTAGAACCTATTGGAACCTATTGGAACCTATTGGAACCTATTGGAACCTATTGGAACCTATTGGAACCTATTGGAACCTATTGGAACCTATTGGAACCTATTGGAACCTATTGGAACCTATTGGAACCTATTGGAACCTATTGGAACCTATTGGAACCTATTGGAACCTATTGGAACCTATTGGAACCTATTGGAACCTATTGGAACCTATTGGAACCTATTGGAACCTATTGGAACCTATTGGAACCTATTGGAACCTATTGGAACCTATTGGAACCTATTGGAACCTATTGGAACCTATTGGAACCTATTAGAACCTATTGGAACCTATTGGAACCTATTGGAACCTATTGGAACCTATTAGAACCTATTGGAACCTATTGGAACCTATTAGAACCTATTGGAACCTATTGGAACCTATTAGAACCTATTAGAACCTATTGGAACCTATTAGAACCTATTAGAACCTATTGGAACCTATTGGAACCTATTGGAACCTATTGGAACCTATTAGAACCTATTGGAACCTATTGGAACCTATTGGAACCTATTGGAACCTATTAGAACCTATTGGAACCTATTGGAACCTATTGGAACCTATTGGAACCTATTAGAACCTATTGGAACCTATTAGAACCTATTAGAACCTATTAGAACCTATTGGAACCTATTAGAACCTATTAGAACCTATAGAACTATTGGAACCTATTAGAACCTATTAGAACCTATTGGAACCTATTAGAACCTATTAGAACCTATTGGAACCTATTAGAACCTATTAGAACCTATTAGAACCTATTAGAACCTATTGGAACCTATTAGAACCTATTGGAACCTATTAGAACCTATTAGAACCTATTAGAACCTATTGGAACCTATTAGAACCTATTAGAACCTATTAGAACCTATTAGAACCTATTGGAACCTATTGGAACCTATTGGAACCTATTAGAACCTATTAGAACCTATTAGAACCTATTAGAACCTATTAGAACCTATTAGAACCTATTAGAACCTATTAGAACCTATTAGAACCTATTGGAACCTATTGGAACCTATTAGAACCTATTAGAACCTATTAGAACCTATTAGAACCTATTGGAACCTATTAGAACCTATTAGAACCTATTGGAACCTATTAGAACCTATTAGAACCTATTAGAACCTATTGGAACCTATTAGAACCTATTGGAACCTATTGGAACCTATTGGAACCTATTGGAACCTATTGGAACCTATTGGAACCTATTGGAACCTATTGGAACCTATTAGAACCTATTGGAACCTATTAGAACCTATTAGAACCTATTAGAACCTATTAGAACCTATTAGAACCTATTAGAACCTATTAGAACCTATTGGAACCTATTAGAACCTATTAGAACCTATTAGAACCTATTGGAACCTATTAGAACCTATTAGAACCTATTAGAACCTATTAGAACCTATTGGAACCTATTGGAACCTATTAGAACCTATTAGAACCTATTGGAACCTATTGGAACCTATTGGAACCTATTAGAACCTATTAGAACCTATTAGAACCTATTAGAACCTATTAGAACCTATTGGAACCTATTGGAACCTATTAGAACCTATTGGAACCTATTGGAACCTATTAGAACCTATTGGAACCTATTGGAACCTATTAGAACCTATTGGAACCTATTGGAACCTATTAGAACCTATTAGAACCTATTAGAACCTATTGGAACCTATTAGAACCTATTAGAACCTATTGGAACCTATTGGAACCTATTGGAACCTATTGGAACCTATTGGAACCTATTGGAACCTATTGGAACCTATTGGAACCTATTGGAACCTATTAGAACCTATTGGAACCTATTGGAACCTATTAGAACCTATTGGAACCTATTAGAACCTATTGGAACCTATTGGAACCTATTGGAACCTATTGGAACCTATTGGAACCTATTGGAACCTATTGGAACCTATTGGAACCTATTGGAACCTATTGGAACCTATTAGAACCTATTAGAACCTATTGGAACCTATTGGAACCTATTGGAACCTATTGGAACCTATTGGAACCTATTGGAACCTATTAGAACCTATTGGAACCTATTGGAACCTATTGGAACCTATTGGAACCTATTGGAACCTATTGGAACCTATTGGAACCTATTAGAACCTATTGGAACCTATTGGAACCTATTGGAACCTATTGGAACCTATTGGAACCTATTGAACCTATTGGAACCTATTAGAACCTATTAGAACCTATTAGAACCTATTGGAACCTATTGGAACCTATTGGAACCTATTGGAACCTATTGGAACCTATTGGAACCTATTGGAACCTATTGGAACCTATTGGAACCTATTGGAACCTATTGGAACCTATTGGAACCTATTGGAACCTATTGGAACCTATTGGAACCTATTGGAACCTATTGGAACCTATTGGAACCTATTGGAACCTATTGGAACCTATTGGAACCTATTGGAACCTATTGGAACCTATTAGAACCTATTGGAACCTATTAGAACCTATTAGAACCTATTAGAACCTATTGGAACCTATTAGAACCTATTAGAACCTATTAGAACCTATTAGAACCTATTAGAACCTATTGGAACCTATTGGAACCTATTGGAACCTATTGGAACCTATTGGAACCTATTGGAACCTATTGGAACCTATTGGAACCTATTGGAACCTATTGGAACCTATTGGAACCTATTAGAACCTATTGGAACCTATTGGAACCTATTAGAACCTATTGGAACCTATTGGAACCTATTGGAACCTATTAGAACCTATTAGAACCTATTAGAACCTATTGGAACCTATTGGAACCTATTGGAACCTATTGGAACCTATTGGAACCTATTGGAACCTATTAGAACCTATTAGAACCTATTAGAACCTATTGGAACCTATTAGAACCTATTAGAACCTATTAGAACCTATTAGAACCTATTAGAACCTATTAGAACCTATTGGAACCTATTAGAACCTATTAGAACCTATTGGAACCTATTAGAACCTATTGGAACCTATTAGAACCTATTAGAACCTATTAGAACCTATTAGAACCTATTAGAACCTATTAGAACCTATTAGAACCTATTAGAACCTATTGGAACCTATTAGAACCTATTAGAACCTATTGGAACCTATTGGAACCTATTGGAACCTATTGGAACCTATTAGAACCTATTGGAACCTATTAGAACCTATTAGAACCTATTAGAACCTATTGGAACCTATTAGAACCTATTAGAACCTATTAGAACCTATTAGAACCTATTGGAACCTATTAGAACCTATTAGAACCTATTAGAACCTATTGGAACCTATTGGAACCTATTGGAACCTATTGGAACCTATTGGAACCTATTGGAACCTATTAGAACCTATTGGAACCTATTAGAACCTATTAGAACCTATTAGAACCTATTAGAACCTATTAGAACCTATTAGAACCTATTAGAACCTATTAGAACCTATTAGAACCTATTGGAACCTATTAGAACCTATTAGAACCTATTAGAACCTATTAGAACCTATTAGAACCTATTAGAACCTATTAGAACCTATTGGAACCTATTGGAACCTATTAGAACCTATTAGAACCTATTAGAACCTATTAGAACCTATTAGAACCTATTAGAACCTATTAGAACCTATTGGAACCTATTAGAACCTATTAGAACCTATTAGAACCTATTAGAACCTATTGGAACCTATTGGAACCTATTAGAACCTATTGGAACCTATTAGAACCTATTAGAACCTATTGGAACCTATTGGAACCTATTAGAACCTATTAGAACCTATTAGAACCTATTAGAACCTATTAGAACCTATTAGAACCTATTAGAACCTATTAGAACCTATTAGAACCTATTAGAACCTATTAGAACCTATTGGAACCTATTGGAACCTATTAGAACCTATTAGAACCTATTAGAACCTATTAGAACCTATTAGAACCTATTAGAACCTATTAGAACCTATTGGAACCTATTGGAACCTATTAGAACCTATTAGAACCTATTAGAACCTATTGGAACCTATTAGAACCTATTAGAACCTATTAGAACCTATTAGAACCTATTAGAACCTATTAGAACCTATTAGAACCTATTAGAAACCTATTAGAACCTATTAGAACCTATTAGAACCTATTAGAACCTATTAGAACCTATTAGAACCTATTGGAACCTATTAGAACCTATTAGAACCTATTAGAACCTATTAGAACCTATTAGAACCTATTAGAACCTATTAGAACCTATTAGAACCTATTGGAACCTATTGGAACCTATTAGAACCTATTAGAACCTATTAGAACCTATTAGAACCTATTAGAACCTATTAGAACCTATTAGAACCTATTGGAACCTATTGGAACCTATTGGAACCTATTGGAACCTATTGGAACCTATTAGAACCTATTAGAACCTATTAGAACCTATTAGAACCTATTGGAACCTATTAGAACCTATTAGAACCTATTAGAACCTATTAGAACCTATTGGAACCTATTAGAACCTATTAGAACCTATTGGAACCTATTGGAACCTATTGGAACCTATTAGAACCTATTAGAACCTATTGGAAACCTATTAGAACCTATTGGAACCTATTAGAACCTATTAGAACCTATTGGAACCTATTAGAACCTATTGGAAACCTATTAGAACCTATTAGAACCTATTGGAACCTATTGGAACCTATTAGAAACCTATTAGAACCTATTGGAACCTATTAGAACCTATTAGAACCTATTGGAACCTATTGGAACCTATTAGAACCTATTGGAACCTATTGGAACCTATTAGAACCTATTAGAACCTATTAGAACCTATTAGAAACCTATTAGAACCTATTAGAACCTATTAGAACCTATTAGAACCTATTAGAACCTATTAGAACCTATTAGAACCTATTAGAACCTATTAGAACCTATTAGAACCTATTAGAAACCTATTAGAACCTATTAGAACCTATTGGAACCTATTAGAACCTATTAGAACCTATTGGAACCTATTAGAACCTATTGGAACCTATTGGAACCTATTGGAACCTATTGGAACCTATTGGAACCTATTGGAACCTATTAGAACCTATTGGAACCTATTGGAACCTATTGGAACCTATTGGAACCTATTAGAACCTATTAGAACCTATTAGAAACCTATTAGAACCTATTAGAACCTATTAGAACCTATTGGAACCTATTGGAACCTATTAGAACCTATTAGAACCTATTGGAACCTATTAGAACCTATTGGAACCTATTGGAACCTATTGGAACCTATTGGAACCTATTAGAACCTATTGGAACCTATTGGAACCTATTGGAACCTATTGGAACCTATTGGAACCTATTGGAACCTATTGGAACCTATTAGAACCTATTGGAACCTATTAGAACCTATTAGAACCTATTGGAACCTATTAGAACCTATTGGAACCTATTAGAACCTATTGGAACCTATTGGAACCTATTAGAACCTATTGGAACCTATTAGAACCTATTAGAACCTATTGGAACCTATTAGAACCTATTAGAACCTATTGGAACCTATTAGAACCTATTGGAACCTATTGGAAACCTATTAGAACCTATTAGAACCTATTAGAACCTATTAGAACCTATTAGAACCTATTAGAACCTATTGGAACCTATTAGAACCTATTGGAACCTATTGGAACCTATTGGAACCTATTGGAACCTATTGGAACCTATTGGAACCTATTGGAACCTATTGGAACCTATTAGAACCTATTGGAACCTATTAGAACCTATTAGAACCTATTAGAACCTATTAGAACCTATTAGAACCTATTAGAACCTATTAGAACCTATTAGAACCTATTAGAACCTATTAGAACCTATTGGAACCTATTAGAACCTATTAGAACCTATTAGAACCTATTAGAACCTATTAGAACCTATTAGAACCTATTAGAACCTATTAGAACCTATTAGAACCTATTAGAACCTATTAGAACCTATTAGAACCTATTAGAACCTATTAGAACCTATTGGAACCTATTAGAACCTATTAGAACCTATTAGAACCTATTAGAACCTATTAGAACCTATTAGAAACCTATTAGAACCTATTAGAACCTATTGGAACCTATTAGAACCTATTAGAACCTATTAGAACCTATTGGAACCTATTAGAACCTATTAGAACCTATTGGAACCTATTAGAACCTATTAGAACCTATTAGAACCTATTGGAACCTATTGGAACCTATTGGAACCTATTGGAACCTATTGGAACCTATTGGAAACCTATTAGAACCTATTAGAACCTATTGGAACCTATTGGAACCTATTAGAACCTATTGGAACCTATTAGAACCTATTGGAACCTATTAGAACCTATTAGAACCTATTAGAACCTATTAGAACCTATTGGAACCTATTGGAACCTATTGGAACCTATTGGAACCTATTAGAACCTATTGGAACCTATTAGAACCTATTAGAACCTATTAGAACCTATTAGAACCTATTAGAACCTATTGGAACCTATTGGAACCTATTGGAACCTATTGGAACCTATTGGAACCTATTGGAACCTATTAGAACCTATTGGAACCTATTGGAACCTATTGGAACCTATTAGAACCTATTGGAACCTATTAGAACCTATTGGAACCTATTAGAACCTATTGGAACCTATTAGAACCTATTAGAACCTATTAGAACCTATTAGAACCTATTGGAACCTATTAGAACCTATTAGAACCTATTAGAACCTATTAGAACCTATTAGAACCTATTAGAACCTATTAGAACCTATTAGAACCTATTAGAACCTATTAGAACCTATTAGAACCTATTAGAACCTATTAGAACCTATTAGAACCTATTAGAACCTATTAGAACCTATTAGAACCTATTAGAACCTATTAGAACCTATTAGAACCTATTAGAACCTATTGGAACCTATTAGAACCTATTAGAACCTATTAGAACCTATTAGAACCTATTAGAACCTATTAGAACCTATTGGAACCTATTAGAACCTATTAGAACCTATTAGAACCTATTAGAACCTATTAGAACCTATTAGAACCTATTAGAACCTATTAGAAACCTATTAGAACCTATTAGAACCTATTAGAACCTATTAGAACCTATTAGAACCTATTAGAACCTATTAGAACCTATTAGAACCTATTAGAACCTATTAGAACCTATTAGAACCTATTAGAACCTATTAGAACCTATTAGAACCTATTAGAACCTATTAGAACCTATTAGAACCTATTAGAACCTATTAGAACCTATTAGAACCTATTAGAACCTATTGAACCTATTAGAACCTATTAGAACCTATTAGAACCTATTAGAACCTATTAGAACCTATTAGAACCTATTAGAACCTATTAGAACCTATTAGAACCTATTAGAACCTATTAGAACCTATTAGAACCTATTAGAACCTATTAGAACCTATTAGAACCTATTAGAACCTATTAGAACCTATTAGAACCTATTAGAACCTATTAGAACCTATTAGAACCTATTAGAACCTATTAGAACCTATTAGAACCTATTAGAACCTATTAGAACCTATTAGAACCTATTAGAACCTATTAGAACCTATTAGAACCTATTAGAACCTATTAGAACCTATTAGAACCTATTAGAACCTATTAGAACCTATTAGAACCTATTAGAACCTATTAGAACCTATTGGAACCTATTGGAACCTATTAGAACCTATTAGAACCTATTAGAACCTATTAGAACCTATTAGAACCTATTGGAACCTATTAGAACCTATTAGAACCTATTAGAACCTATTAGAACCTATTAGAACCTATTAGAACCTATTAGAACCTATTAGAACCTATTAGAACCTATTAGAACCTATTAGAACCTATTAGAACCTATTAGAACCTATTAGAACCTATTAGAACCTATTAGAACCTATTAGAACCTATTAGAACCTATTAGAACCTATTAGAACCTATTAGAACCTATTAGAACCTATTAGAACCTATTAGAACCTATTAGAACCTATTGGAACCTATTAGAACCTATTAGAACCTATTAGAACCTATTAGAACCTATTAGAACCTATTAGAACCTATTAGAACCTATTAGAACCTATTAGAACCTATTAGAACCTATTAGAACCTATTAGAACCTATTAGAACCTATTAGAACCTATTAGAACCTATTAGAACCTATTAGAACCTATTAGAACCTATTAGAACCTATTAGAACCTATTAGAACCTATTAGAACCTATTAGAACCTATTAGAACCTATTAGAACCTATTAGAACCTATTAGAACCTATTAGAACCTATTAGAACCTATTAGAACCTATTAGAACCTATTAGAACCTATTAGAACCTATTAGAACCTATTAGAACCTATTAGAACCTATTAGAAACCTATTAGAACCTATTAGAACCTATTAGAACCTATTAGAACCTATTAGAACCTATTAGAACCTATTAGAACCTATTAGAACCTATTAGAACCTATTAGAACCTATTAGAACCTATTAGAACCTATTAGAACCTATTAGAACCTATTAGAACCTATTAGAACCTATTAGAACCTATTAGAACCTATTAGAACCTATTAGAACTATTAGAACCTATTAGAAACCTATTAGAACCTATTAGAAACCTATTAGAACCTATTAGAACCTATTAGAACCTATTAGAACCTATTAGAACCTATTAGAACCTATTAGAACCTATTAGAACCTATTAGAACCTATTAGAACCTATTAGAACCTATTAGAACCTATTAGAACCTATTAGAACCTATTAGAACCTATTGGAACCTATTAGAACCTATTAGAACCTATTAGAACCTATTAGAACCTATTGGAACCTATTAGAACCTATTGGAACCTATTAGAACCTATTAGAACCTATTAGAACCTATTAGAACCTATTAGAACCTATTGGAACTATTAGAACCTATTAGAACCTATTAGAACCTATTAGAACCTATTAGAACCTATTAGAACCTATTAGAACCTATTAGAACCTATTAGAACCTATTAGAACCTATTAGAACCTATTAGAACCTATTAGAACCTATTAGAACCTATTAGAACCTATTAGAACCTATTAGAACCTATTAGAACCTATTAGAACCTATTGGAACCTATTAGAACCTATTAGAACCTATTAGAACCTATTAGAACCTATTAGAACCTATTAGAACCTATTAGAACCTATTAGAAACCTATTAGAACCTATTAGAACCTATTAGAACCTATTAGAACCTATTAGAACCTATTAGAACCTATTAGAACCTATTAGAACCTATTAGAACCTATTAGAACCTATTAGAACCTATTAGAACCTATTAGAACCTATTAGAACCTATTAGAACCTATTAGAACCTATTAGAACCTATTAGAACCTATTAGAACCTATTAGAACCTATTAGAACCTATTAGAACCTATTAGAACCTATTAGAACCTATTAGAACCTATTAGAACCTATTAGAACCTATTAGAACCTATTAGAACCTATTAGAACCTATTAGAACCTATTAGAACCTATTAGAACCTATTAGAACCTATTGGAACCTATTAGAACCTATTAGAACCTATTAGAACCTATTAGAACCTATTGGAACCTATTAGAACCTATTAGAACCTATTAGAACCTATTAGAACCTATTAGAACCTATTAGAACCTATTAGAACCTATTAGAAACCTATTAGAACCTATTAGAACCTATTAGAACCTATGAACCTATTAGAACCTATTAGAACCTATTAGAACCTATTAGAACCTATTAGAACCTATTAGAACCTATTAGAACCTATTAGAACCTATTAGAACCTATTAGAACCTATTAGAACCTATTAGAACCTATTAGAAACCTATTAGAACCTATTAGAACCTATTAGAACCTATTGACCTATTAGAACCTATTAGAACCTATTAGAACCTATTAGAACCTATTAGAACCTATTAGAACCTATTAGAACCTATTAGAACCTATTAGAACCTATTAGAACCTATTAGAACCTATTAGAACCTATTAGAACCTATTGGAACCTATTAGAACCTATTAGAACCTATTAGAACCTATTAGAACCTATTGGAACCTATTGGAACCTATTAGAACCTATTAGAACCTATTAGAACCTATTAGAACCTATTAGAACCTATTAGAACCTATTAGAACCTATTAGAACCTATTAGAACCTATTAGAACCTATTAGAACCTATTAGAACCTATTAGAACCTATTAGAACCTATTAGAACCTATTAGAACCTATTAGAACCTATTAGAACCTATTAGAACCTATGGAACCTATTAGAACCTATTAGAACCTATTAGAACCTATTAGAACCTATTAGAACCTATTAGAACCTATTAGAACCTATTAGACCTATTGGAACCTATTAGAACCTATTGGAACCTATTAGAACCTATTAGAACCTATTAGAACCTATTAGAACCTATTAGAACCTATTAGAACCTATTAGAACCTATTAGAACCTATTAGAACCTATTAGAAACCTATTAGAACCTATTAGAACCTATTAGAACCTATTGGAACCTATTAGAACCTATTAGAACCTATTAGAACCTATTGGAACCTATTGGAACCTATTGGAACCTATTAGAACCTATTAGAACCTATTGGAACCTATTAGAACCTATTAGAAACCTATTAGAACCTATTAGAACCTATTAGAACCTATTAGAACCTATTAGAACCTATTAGAACCTATTAGAACCTATTAGAACCTATTAGAACCTATTAGAACCTATTAGAACCTATTAGAACCTATTAGAACCTATTAGAACCTATTAGAACCTATTAGAACCTATTAGAACCTATTAGAACCTATTAGAACCTATTAGAACCTATTAGAACCTATTAGAACCTATTAGAACCTATTAGAACCTATTAGAACCTATTAGAACCTATTAGAACCTATTAGAACCTATTAGAACCTATTAGAACCTATTAGAACCTATTAGAACCTATTAGAACCTATTAGAACCTATTAGAACCTATTAGAACCTATTAGAACCTATTAGAAACCTATTAGAACCTATTAGAACCTATTAGAACCTATTAGAACCTATTAGAACCTATTAGAACCTATTAGAACCTATTAGAACCTATTAGAACCTATTAGAACCTATTAGAACCTATTAGAACCTATTAGAACCTATTAGAACCTATTAGAACCTATTAGAACCTATTAGAACCTATTAGAACCTATTAGAACCTATTAGAACCTATTAAACCTATTAGAACCTATTAGAACCTATTAGAACCTATTAGAACCTATTAGAACCTATTAGAACCTATTAGAACCTATTAGAACCTATTAGAACCTATTAGAACCTATTAGAACCTATTAGAACCTATTAGAACCTATTAGAACCTATTAGAACCTATTAGAACCTATTAGAACCTATTAGAACCTATTAGAACCTATTAGAACCTATTAGAACCTATTAGAACCTATTAGAACCTTAAAATATAAGATGTGTTTGACACTGACTATTGTATAGAACGTTAAGTACAACGTTCTTAAAAAACTAACTTAAGACGTTTCGACCAAAAATCTTCGGCCTTCATCGGTTTAAAATGTCATCAAGCCGTAACGGCTTTTTTCTAACGGTTCACTATTCGCGCGTGCTACGCTAGCAAACGTAACAATTCGATCGTTGCGCGAGATCGAATCACGCGAATGACTTGTATATTGCTGGTATGTCAATACGTTCATTGCCCTTATTGGGGTCTCGCTCAGAGTGCCAAGCCTCGAGGAAAAGCCTCTTGTGGGGTAGTCCCTCGCTCTGTCGACAATGGTGGCATGATCGAAGTCTATATTATGGACAAACTGATTCGCGTGTTGCGCTATCTTCGAATTACTGTCAGCAACACGGACTGCTCTTTTGTGTTCTTTGATTCCTGTGGGTTAAGGCTCTGTCAGTTTGTCCATAATAAACAAAGTCGCAGTCGAGGCAGTTGACTTTGTATACCACGCACCTGGTCTGTTCGGTGGAAGGCTTGTCCTTGGGTTTTGGGAAGCGTGTGCGCAGGTGTTGAGCGGTTTGAAGCCAACTTTAACGTTGTTGAAGCGCAAATCACTCTGGCGATCCTCTCTGAAACGCCTCTGACTACGGAAGTGCTACAAAATTGTGTGGTGTTGTTTCCTCACTAGATGAGTTGTCACTGCTTGGAATGGGGCGAGGAGCTTTGCGATTAGACTCGCAGCTCTTGATAAACTCTGCCGGATAGTTGTTGTCCTTCAAGACTTTGATTACGCGTCTCCTGCTCTCTACATTTCCCTGTGTTTGTGGATGGTAACTTTTCGGCTCTGTCAAGGAGAGTATTCACGACTGATCTTTTATGCTGCGAAGGGTGGTGGGAGTTGAAATCGAGGTATTTGTCCCGTATGTGTCGGTTTCCTGTACACGTTAACTTGTATGCGTTCATTCACTCGGGTAGTCACAGTGTCCAAGAAGGAAAGGCTGTTATTTTCTTCAACTTCTTTGGTGAACTGTATGTGTGGGTTGATGGAATTCAGAGTGATCGTGGAATTCTTGTACATGCTCCTTCTGTAGACATGTATGGCTATCGTCCACATACCTGTACCACCATCGTGGCGGGTGAATGGCTGTTGAGATTGCACTTTCCTCTACATACTCCATAACTAGGTTGGCAACAGTGGCACTAACAGGAGACCCCATGGCACAGCCAAACGTTTGTCGATAATGTTCTTGTTCATATGTAAAATAGCTGTTTCTTAACACGAACTCTAACAACTTCATAACATTAGATACAGAAATGTTAGTGCGTTCCGTTAGAGTATCATCTTGCAGTAATCTCTCATTTACAACACGTAAGGCCAGCTCTACTGGGATGGACGTAAACAGAGAAACGACGTCGAATGACACCATGACTTCATCTTCTGTTATCTGCTGGTTTCTTATATCCTGGGCAAACGCTGTGCTGTTTTTTACAGAGTACTTCTCCTTGAGTAGGGGAGATAAAACTGAAACCAAGTGCTTCGACAAGTTATATGTTGGTGAGTTTGATACAGCTGGTTATTGGACGAAGGGGTATTTCAGCTTTGTGGATCTTAGGAAGGCCATAGAAGGTTGCCGGGGTAGCATCAGTGCTGTGAAGGTGGCGATAAAGTTTAGCATCCATCTGGTCTATATCCTGGTCATGATCGGAAGGACAAGATTTAATATCTGATAACAATTTGTTAAGGTCTTTTTCAACTCGTGATGTAGGGTTTCCTGCGTTTGTCTGTGATTTTCATGTAGGTGTTGCCATCGTTCAATAAAGTGCTGATCCTTCTCTTTGTAATCCACCGTATTCAACATTACTACAGCTCTACCTTTATCTGCTGGAATGATGGTTACAGAAGGATCCTGTTTGAGATTTCTTATAGCGGCGAGTTGTTGTTTTGAGATGTTAGAAGTGGTTTCAGGTTTGCTGTTCTTTAAGATGCTAACAACGGAGGCACGTATGGTTGCTTTAGAGCTTTGTGGAAGGTTATAAATTCCTGTTTCAATGTTTGCTATGAAATTCGAGGTTGGTATGGATCTTGGAGTGGTGGCAAAATTTAACCCGTTTTCTGCAGCGCCCTGGTTTCATGAGGATCAAGTTGACGGTTGGATAAGTTTATCACCCACCGATCCTTATCGATGTAATCTTCACCAGCCTGAGTTTCGAAAGCTCCCATGTCAGTGAGCTTCCGCAAATGTCTGTTCTTAACTTTATCTTTAAACTTGCTAGCATTGTGATCAATCACATTATGAAGTACGTCAAAAATGTTCTTGAGAAATAATGGAAGACAACTTATGCATACAGTCGGAACCTATTAGAACCTATTAGAACCTATTAGAACCTATTAGAACCTATTAGAACCTATTAGAACCTATTAGAACCTATTAGAACCTATTAGAAAATATTAGAACCTATTAGAACCTATTAGAACCTATTAGAACCTATTAGAACCTATTAGAACCTATTAGAACCTATTAGAACCTATTAGAACCTATTAGAACCTATTAGAACCTATTAGAACCTATTAGAACCTATTAGAACCTATTAGAACCTATTAGAACCTATTAGAACCTATTAGAACCTATTAGAACCTATTAGAACCTATTAGAACCTATTAGAACCTATTAGAACCTATTAGAACCTATTAGAACCTATTAGAACCTATTAGAACCTATTAGAACCTATTAGAACCTATTAGAACCTATTAGAACCTATTAGAACCTATTATAACCTATTAGAACCTATTAGAACCTATTAGAACCTATTAGAACCTATTAGAACCTATTAGAACCTATTAGAAACCTATTAGAACCTATTGGAACCTATATGAACCTATTAGAACCTATTAGAACCTATTAGAACCTATTAGAACCTATTAGAACCTATTAGAAACCTATTAGAACCTATTAGACCTATTAGAACCTATTAGAACCTATTAGAACCTATTAGAACCTATTAGAACCTATTAGAACCTTAAAATATAAGATGTGTTTTGACACTGACTATTGTATAGAACGTTAAGTACAACGTTCTTAAAAAACTAACTTAAGACGTTTCGACCAAAAATCTTCGGCCTTCATCGGTTTAAAATGTCATCAAGCCGTAACGGCTTTTTTCTAACGGTTCACTATTCGCGCGTGCTACGCTAGCAAACGTAACAATTCGATCGTTTGCGCGAGATCGAATCACGCGAATGACTTGTATATTGCTGGTATGTCAATACGTTCATTGCCCGTATTGGGGTCTCGCTCAGAGTGCCAAGCCTCGAGGAAAAGCCTCTTGTGGTAGTCCCTCGCTCTGTCGACAATGGTGGCATGATCGAAGTCTATATTATGGACAAACTGATTCGCGTGTTGCGCTATCTTCGAATTACTGTCAGCAACACGGACTGCTCTTTTGTGTTCTTTGATTCTTGTGGTTAAGGCTCTGTCAGTTTGTCCATAATAAACAAAGTCGCAGTCGAGGCAGTTGACTTTGTATACCACGCACCTGGTCTGTTCGGTGGAAGGCTTGTCCTTGGGTTTTGGGAATCGTGCGCGCAAGGTGTTGAGCGGTTTGAAGCCAACTTTAACGTTGTTGAAGCGCAACACTCTGGCGATCCTCTCTGAAACGCCTCTGACATACGGAAGTGCTACAAAATTGTGTGGTGTTGTTTCCTCACTAGATGAGTTGTCACTGCTTGGAATGGGGCGAGGAGCTTTGCGATTAGACTCGCAGCTCTTGATAAACTCTGCCGGATAGTTTGTTGTCCTTCAAGACTTTTGATTACGCGTCTCCTCTCTCTACATTTCCCTGTGTTTGTGGATGGTAACTTTTCGGCTCTGTCAAGGAGAGTATTCACGACTGATCTTTTATGGCTGCGAAGGGTGGTGGGAGTTGAAATCGAGGTATTTGTCCGTATGTGTCGGTTTCCTGTACACGTTAACTTGTATGCGTTCATTCACTCGGGTAGTCACAGTGTCCAAGAAGGAAAGGCTGTTATTTTCTTCAACTTCTTTGGTGAACTGTATGTGTGGGTTGATGGAATTCAGGTGATCGTGGAATTCTTGTACATGCTCCTTCTGTAGACATGTATGGCTATCGTCCACATACCTGTACCACCATCGTGGCGGGTGAATGGCTGTTGAGATTGCACTTTGCCTCTACATACTCCATAACTAGGTTGGCAACAGTGGCACTAACAGGAGACCCCATGGCACAGCCAAACGTTTGTCGATAATGTTCTTGTTCATATGTAAAATAGCTGTTTCTTAACACGAACTCTAACAACTTCATAACATTAGATACAGAAATGTTAGTGCGTTCCGTTAGAGTATCATCTTGCAGTAATATCTCATTTACAACACGTAAGGCCAGCTCTACTGGGATGGACGTAAACAGAGAAACGACGTCGAATGGACACCATGACTTCATCTTCTGTTATCTGCTGGTTTCTTATATCCTGGGCAAACGCTGTGCTGTTTTTTACAGAGTACTTCTCCTTGAGTAGGGGAGATAAAACTGAAACCAAGTGCTTCGACAAGTTATATGTTGGTGAGTTGATACAGCTGGTTATTGGACGAAGGGTATTTCAGCTTTGTGGATCTTAGGAAGGCCATAGAAGGTTTGCCGGGGTAGCATCAGTGCTGCGAAGGTGGCGATAAAGTTTAGCATCCATCTGGTCTATATCCTGGTCATGATCGGAAGGACAAGATTTAATATCTGATAACAATTTGTTAAGGTCTTTTTCAACTCGTGATGTAGGGTTCCTGCGTTTGTCTGTGATTTTCATGTAGGTGTTGCCATCGTTCAATAAAGTGCTGATCTTCTCTTTGTAATCCACCGTATTCAACATTACTACAGGCTCTACCTTTATCTGCTGGAATGATGGTTTACAGAAGGATCCTGTTTGAGATTTCTTATAGCGGCGAGTTGTTGTTTTGAGATGTTAGAAGTGGTTTCAGGTTTGCTGTTCTTTAAGATGCTAACAACGGAGGCACGTATGGTTGCTTTAGAGCTTTGTGGAAGGTTATAAATTCCTGTTTCAATGTTTGCTATGAAATTCGAGGTTGGTATGGATCTTGGAGTGGTGGCAAATTTAACCCGTTCTGCAGCGCCCTGGTTTCATGAGGATCGAGTTGACGGTTGGATAAGTTTATCACCCACCGATCCTTATCGATGTAATCTTCACCAGCCTGAGTTTCGAAAGCTCCCATGTCAGTGAGCTTCCGCAAATGTCTGTTCTTAACTTTATCTTTAAACTTGCTAGCATTGTGATCAATTCACATTATGAAGTACGTCAAAATGTTCTTGAGAAATAATGGAAGACAACTTACGCATACAGTCCGGAACCTATTAGAACCTATTAGAACCTAGTAGAACCTATTAGAACCTATTAGAACCTATTAGAACCTATTAGAACCTATTAGAACCTATTAGAAAATATTAAGAACCTATTAGAACCTATTAGAACCTATTAGAACCTATTAGAACCTATTAGAACCTATTAGAACCTATTAGAACCTATTAGAACCTATTAGAACCTATTAGAACCTATTAGAACCTATTAGAACCTATTAGAACCTATTAGAACCTATTAGAACCTATTAGAACCTATTAGAACCTATTAGAACCTATTAGAACCTATTAGAACCTATTAAAACGTATTAAAACGTATTAGAACCTATTAGAACCTATTAGTACCTATTAGAACCTATTAGAAACCTATTAGAACCTATTAGAACCTATTAGAACCTATTAGAACCTATTAGAACCTATTAGAACCTATTAGAACCTATTAGAACCTATTAGAAACCTATTAGAACCTATTAGAACCTATTAGAACCTAATTAGAACCTATTAGAACCTATTAGAACCTATTAGAACCTATTAAACGTATTAAAACGTATTAGAACCTATTAGAACCTATTAGAACCTATTAGAAACCTATTAGAAGCTATTAGAAGCTATTAGTACCTATTAGAACCTATTAGAACCTATTAGAACCTATTAGAACCTATTAGAACCTATTAGAACCTATTAGAACCTATTAGAACCTATTGGAACCTATTGGAACCTATTGTAACCTATTGGAACCTATTGGAACCTATTCGAACCTATTGGAACCTATTGGAACCTATTGGAACCTATTGGAACCTATTGGAACCTATTAGAACCTATTAGAACCTATTAGAACCTATTAGAACCTATTAGAACCTATTAGAACCTATTAGAACCTATTAGAACCTATTAGAACCTATTAAAACCTATTAGAACCTATTAGAACCTATTAGTACCTATTAGAACCTATTAGAACCTATTAGAACCTATTAGAACCTATTAGAACCTATTAGAACCTATTAGAACCTATTAAAACGTATTAAAACGTATTAGAACCTATTAGAACCTATTAGAACCTATTA
>MU826854.1:139580-159973 GCA_029204205.1 Desmophyllum pertusum
ACTCGCTAAAAGCACATTTGAAGACACTTTTTTCAGTTCCGTTTGTAACGAAATAGTCAAAATTTTTCGGCTAAAAGAATAGTTGTTTACATTCTTTAACTAATACTTTCGATAGCTTGACCGTATTCGTAATAGTTCTCTTGTGCTAACTGAAGCTACAAAAACAACCGCTCGAAGATCAACAAGTGTTTACACAGCACTGAGTACAAAATAATTCGCATTCGAAACGAAAAACAAGTCAACAAAGGTCTAAAAACCTTCTCTCAAACCAGGGTGGACCTAAGCCATTGAAATTTAAAACGTAGAATATTTGAACGCTAATAAGCTTAAGTTCTTTCAAGGTATAAAGCATAAGTTTACTTACAGCATTGCTTGGCGTCTTTTCCAAAGCTTTTCTTCCCGGGTTTTCTTTTGATTCATTTCAGTGTGCCGCGGCCGAAGTAAAAAAAAAGTGTTCATGATTCTGTGCTTCAGTAGGCTTACTTGCCGGAGTTCTTATAATTACTGACAAAACCCGTAAATGTCTACAAATAACGTTTCCCCAATTAAAATGGAAAAACCTCTACCACGAGGATAAAATATAAAAGTTTGTGACAGAATCTTAGCTTGATTCTTATTCGTTCGCTTGCTCACTGACAGTCCTGACACTTGAACGTTGAATGGCTTTCTCGAGCGCTGTTGTATTAAAGTATTTAAAAATAATTCCTTTTCCTTTTGTAACAGGCTATGCGATTCAAGAAAAATTCATTGCCTGACTCGTGAATTCCACGTTAAATTTCACTTGAAAAACCGATATCGCACTCATCGCTTCGCGATTCGTGCGATATCGGTTTTTCGCGTGAAATTTAACGTGGAATTCCCTCGTCAGGCAATGAATTTTTCTATAAAATCTACCCCAATATAACAAATCAATCTCATCACATAACACTGTTTAATTTTAAGGCAGAATAAAAATAGGTTATTCAGTGGAAACTTATGTAATAATGCCGCTGTGTATTTTTACGAGTTAGTTTTTATATAGTTTTTTCTAGCCTTTGGTTAATATACAACATAATTTTTTCCTAAAATATAGGCTTTCAACAGTGTTTTTCTGTAGTGCGCAGTCAGGGGGGACTAAGATGAGTATAATACGGTCTCATATTTGCTTTTGGTTTTGTGTGTATTCACACCCTAACATGCTGCGTCGTATAATAATAGACCATATTCGTATTCTCACAGTTGAACTGGAACAAGCTTGCCATCGAGGCAAGATTCGAGATTCCCCCGCACGAGTCTCCATTGCAACCTGGTTCCAACTGTGAGGATATGAATGTGGTCTATTATTAGTCAAACCTCAACATATTTCTGTTTGTTGATACATGGCAAATAAGAACATCACCCTGTTAAAAATACAATGATTAATTTATGCTCAAACATTTAGCATGACATACCTTTTTTTAAAGAAAGTAAAATTGTCAATCATTATTACCCAATCGGAATGCTACATGTTGCACTATTTAATTCTAAACTTGGTTTCCAAAAACGTCCCTTCATTTACGATTTCAGCAATCTAAAATCCACACATGTACGTATTGCGTACCTATTTTTATATATGCCGGATTTTTTAAAGTGCCTATAACCCTTCGCTAGTTATATATTTTTCTTAAACTAGGAAGGTTGAAGATATTATATTCAAAAGAAAAAATCCAATTCGCTTTTTCCTTCATTATTTTAGAAGCATTTAAACCCGCGCCTCAGCGCTGAACATCTGCGCGCGGGTGAGCCTGGGCCGAGCTGTTTTGTGACGTAGACTACGGAAGACGATCACTTGTTGAAGAGATATTCCCTTTTCTATGCTATTTGCGTTTGAACATCCCTATACCGTGCATCGATCTGGCATTTTTTGATGATTTAGAGAGTAGGAAAAGCAGTGAAGTTGTGAAAACCGTCAGAAGCGTGTTCCGGAGGCTACGTCCATAAATGTATTATATTATTATTATAATTTTATTATTATTATTTATAACACTCGTCTCCAGACTCTTTTATCGCTCGATATATTATGACACAGGAAGCACAAATGATGATTTTTCGCTGACTTTGAATAGCTGTAAAAAAATGGCAATTCAAAACTTGGAAGTTTTTTTGGCAAAATAATGTTCCATAAGGCAATTACTTTCGGGGAAAATATAGTCTGAGCAAGGGTTATAGGCACTTTAACAATTACGGAAAACAAATCGGTAGTCGAAGTCAAACAAACGTGAATATTTTAAAATTCACAAATTACGCACTATAAACATATACGGAAGTGAAGTCAGTTTGTCGTGGTACGCGTTTCTCGTTATGGGGAGGGCATGGGCCTTTTTCACAGCCGTCATGTTGGTAAAAACAATAGCTTTTTATTCCCCAAGGTCCCCCAAGCCTCGCATTCAGACGTTTCACAACGAGTTTACGCGTGGTTTCAGATGCGGAAACAAAGGTTTTAAATCCTCTGGGATTTAAGATGGCCGCCGCGTGATTAAGGTCCATAGGTGGTAATTTTCGACGCCGTATTCACGTTTTTTTTTTAATATGCATAATTGTCCCAGCCGGTGGTA
This sequence comes from Desmophyllum pertusum, assembly GCA_029204205.1. Lineage (NCBI taxonomy): Eukaryota > Metazoa > Cnidaria > Anthozoa > Scleractinia > Caryophylliidae > Desmophyllum > Desmophyllum pertusum. The sequence continues at coordinate 142,154 of MU826854.1, forward strand.
CAGATCATAGTAAAATAGCGGATTTTCAAACTCATTCGATATTCCTGCTGGTTTTCCAAGATCAATCCGCGAACCTTTCGTACTCAAATTTGGCCAGATTGTAGTTCGAGGACTGGTCTTTCGAGATGCGGGAGATGTTATGAAATCAAATCGAAGAAATGCTTTTTTAGGGCGAAATTCGAGAGGAGGCACGCAATTTGTCGGTCTAAAACTGCTCGAAGTTGCAATGCCTTGTTGTATTATTAGTATTCTAGAAGCGAGTAAAAACTTTGAAGTCAGAAAACTGCTCTCGCACGCATCAAATCACCGTAAAACCCGCGTCAAAGCAAAGTTAAACAACGTCCGAACATTTCGACTTTATTTTATTAAATATAGACAGTCCTAAATACCGATTTTAGGAAGATTAATGTTCACAATAACAATTCTATTGTACTAAGAAATTTGAATATGGTAGATACCTGTGACCAGTCCACACAAACAGAGGATGGTAAGCCTGTGCAAAAATTATTGGTTGTTTTCGCTCCGAAATCTGACCCAGAACTAAGGCGTGTTCTGCGTTGTTGGCTGATTTCGCTTCGCCTTGTCTATTACGATAAACATTTTTTTATCTGCTTCGCTTCCCGTTCCAGTAGCACTGCTTCACGTCGCGTATCCCGGCGAAAGACTCTCGCTGTAGCCTAAAGACCACGTTTTTAAACGGCCCGGGCAGACAACATGCGCCAGCTGCAAGACTGTTTCCAGATCCGAGGTAAGCTCGAGCAACATCGCTGCTTAATGCTTATAATCATTAGTATGTTTTAATTTTACGCGTATTTTTTTCTTGTTATTTGCTAAATAAGTATTTAACTCAGTTAAATTATATTATATATATAAAATTGTTGTGATTTTATTTTTTATACCGCGGCAAATTGAAATATTTTACACCGCCCATCTGTGCGTTTCGTCGTATAAAAATATACCATTATTTCTCTCCAGATTTGTCCTCGTATGGTGATATTTGAATACAAGGATAATGGCTGCAGTGGCTGCAAAACGCTGAAATATGAAGACCACGTTTTTAAACGGCCCGGTAGACAACAGGCGGCCAAGCGCGGGCAAGACTGTTTGCAAGATCAGAGGTAAGCCTGTCGTGAGCTGAACGCTGCTTATGAACATTGGTTTTAAATTCTACGCGTATTTGTTTCTTGTTTATAATAATATGGGCTAAAATAGTATTTACCTCGGTTAAATTATATTTTATAAATGTTTCGATTTTATAATCTTTACAGCGGGAAATTTAAATATTATTCACCGCCCACGTGCGCCATTGTTTCGAGTTGTTTTTCAAAGCAACATATATTGGAGGCTAAACTGTTTCAGATTTTTTACATACTAGGAAAATTCCGACCCCGTGAAAGATCTTGAGACAGCACAAAAAGCCAAAGGTTTAGAAACGACTAAAAATAAAGGCTTAATTGTGGAATACCCGGCTACTTATTTGCATGACATTGAATAAGAATGATTTCAAAAACTGTTAAACTGATTTCAAAAAGCAAACAACAAACTCAACTACAGTTCCCATTTACATTTTATTTCATTCGTAGTTATCGCGCAATTAAATAAAAAATATCCCGTGATAAAATAAAAATTATCAACCAATGAAGACAACGTTTTTTAAACGGCCAACAGGCGCCAGCTGCGAGACTGTTACCAGATCAGAGGTAACCTTGAGGAAAATCGCTGCTTTTATATGACCACAGTACGTTTAAATATTTAACTCTGTTAAATTATATTCTATATATAAAGTTGTTGTGATTTTATCATTTATACCGCAGTAAATTGAAATATTTTACACCTCCCATCTGCGCCTTTCGTTGTTCTAACAATATACCATCATTTCTCTCCAGATTTGCCCTCGTATGTGATATTTGAATACAAGGATAATGTCTGCAGTGGCTGCAAAACGCTGAAAACAAACAGGCGGCCAGGCGCCTGCAAGACTCAGTTGCCAGATCATAGGTAAGTCTGTCGTGGGCTTAACGCTGCTTATAAACATTGGTTTTAAATTCTACGCGTATTTTTTTCTTGTTTTTTCTTTTCTTGTTATGATAAATAAAAATTATCGCGCGATAAAATAAAAATTATCGGGCGATGATTTTTATTGTATCGCGCAATAAAATAGAAAGAACGCTTGCGCAAGTTTATCATGACAAATGATCTGTTTCATTCATGAAAAGTTTTCAAACTTTGCTTCGCTTTGGATTGTCAGCCGAGCATTAACATCGCTCATAATGTCTACGGGCATTACGGGAACATCCGGCCCATAGTATGAGCCAATCAAAGCGCTCGTTATCTGTACACGCTAATAAATCCCCATTCCCTTGACAACTACAAGAGAGCAATACAATGCGAGTGTTTTTTAGATGAAATTTTAAAAACATCTTCGCATCGCCGGACCTGTGTACATTGTTGAAAATGATGGCAAAGTACTTTGATCCGTCTCGGATTTCTAAATTGTTCAGAAATGTCAAAAAAATCAATTTGATTTGAAAAAATAAAAAAGTATAAGGGTGCAAAAAATAAAAATTTTGGAAGAAACCCTTGGTAAAAAGCGGGAAACCTCATGAAAACTGAAAATTAAGAATTGGGATAAAACCATCTGTCAAACGTGGCTGCCATGGAAATGTCAAGTCACGTGATCAAAAAATTGAGATGCCAAAATGTTCCTAGATACGTTTTAGTTAAGGTGGCTCGATGTAGTTTTTTTTAGCGCTGGGGTGAGAGTTTTGAAAACAAAAATTCGATCAGAAGGCAATCTTCGATTTTTGTCATACTACACCATGATGATGAAAAATGATGATAGATTTATTTTACACTGGTTTCCAAGCAACAGAGGTTACCATAGCAACGATTTCGGCATCCTATTGGTTTTAAACAAGGTTGATTTTCTCGAAATCTAGTTGAAAACATTGCATTCATTTTTTTCATATTTTAAAGTATGCCAGTTTGACCACCTGTAGACAAAATTTCAAGAAATTCTGTAAGGCCGTTTTTGATTAAAACTGCACTGAACTTTTTGCGGTCGTGTTTGTGTATGTCCCAGAATTTACTTCAAAATCTTTCATTAAATTAAAAGCTATATGTACCTCCCCTCTGTTGAAGGATTTTTAATGATATTAAAGACTTTGTAAGGTAATGGATCACCTCGGATGGTTACGATTTCAAAATATTCAATTTTGAAGAACTGCGCTTAGGCACCTCAGAACACGATCGATATCAAGTTCAGCCATCACGCTAACACCTAACAATTTTTAAAAAAATCTGTAAGAGCATTTTAGCAATATCCCGCTAAATGTAAATTAGGCGCTTCGATCGTGTTCTGAGGTGCCTAAGCGCAGTTCTTCAAAATTGAATATTTTGAAATCGTAACCATCCGAGGTGATCCATTTACCTTACAAAGTCTTTAATATCATTAAAAATCCTTCAACAGAGGGGAGGTACATATAGCTTTAATTTAATGAAAGATTTTGAAGTAAATTCTGGGACATACACAAACACGACCGCAAAAAGTTCAGTGGCAGTTTTAATCAAAAACGGCCTTACAGAATTTCTTGAAATTTCGTCAACAGGTGGTCAAACTAGCATACTTTAAAATATGAAAAAATGAATGCAATGTTTCGACTAGATTTCGAGAAAATCGGCCTTGTTTAAAACCAATAGGATGCCGAAATCGTTTCTATGGTAACCTCTGTTGCTTGGAAATCAGTGTAAAATAAATCTATAATCATTTGTCATCATCATGGTGTAGTATGACAAAATCGAAGATTGCCTTCTGATCGAATTTTTGTTTTCAAAACTCTCACTCCAGCGCTAAAAAAACTACATCGAGCCACCTTAAGTAATGGAAGTTTGAAATCTCTCCCCCCCCCCCCCCCCCCCCCCCCCCTCCTCACCGCTACCCATATGCAGAATAATTTGGTTAAAACGACCATATTCCAGAAAACAGGTCTTCAAAGAAGGTTGACGGCTGGATTCACAGACCCAGCGACCCTGGCTCTCTGAGGGGGGGAGGGGGGGGGGGGGGGGGGGGGGGGGGGGGGGGGTGCGGACGCACCCATCGCACCTCAGTATATCATTAGCGATGCTAATTTTTAGATGCGTTCTCATTGGACGATTCACACAACAGCGCGTGCGCTACAAAATCCACTTTCTGGGGGAGGAGTGGACATTGTGCATGTGACGCAATATGACATCAGGAATGAATCCAAATTGAAAATACCTTCCAAACATAAACCCAAATATTGTTTTAAATGCAAAATGCCTGAAAAAGAAAATTACACAGCTCACCAAAAAATGGTTATTGAACAAAATAAGTCCAACTGAGCATTTAATAATAATGGTTTATTTAAATAATAAATTTAATTTTTAAAGAGGAAACCTACATCACAGTCAGTGGTTTACAAATTACAATTACAAATAACAATACAAAAGTCAAAGAAAATTACTAATTTAAAACTACCATATTAATTCTAAGTTACTATAAAATAATTAAAATTTACAAGATCCACGTGGTGGCTGTTCTCTGTTAAGCTACATTCTTTACAATTAAATGGAAATATTATATAAAAATATCAAATAATACGAAACGAGTTAAGAAAATGGCTAGCTTAAAGTAGTATAATACAAAAGTAGGATTTACAAATAATGTGTAATAATTAATAATTTATATATTTCCTTCTATAATCCTTTCGGTTTTTTTACGGTCTTTTCGGTTGGGTAGATTATTAAACAACTTCGATGCATTGTCTTGAGAATTTTCCGCATAACGTCTTCGGCCATGTCGAACACCGTCATGTCGTCAGCTATGCCAGATAAAGTCTCCTGGAGTTTGGAAAACCAGTTCAGAATCCGCCGAAAGCGTTACTTTCCTTCCTTCTTGAAGTAATGCGTACTTTCTTCGATAAAACGTTCTCCATGGTATGATCGAATTCCCCGACGAAGCTGAAGCTATGCCAGACCCAGTCCCCTGGAGTTTTTGGAATTTTCTGTCATGTCTACACTACACTGACTGCAAAAATTTGATACAGATTTCAAGACAAGGGAAATTACACAGGGCCGTAGCTAGAATTTTTTGAATGGGGGGCAATGAAGCGAGTGCCGAAGGCGCGAGCCGCTAGGGGGGTCTGGGGGCATGCCCCCTCAGAAAATTTTGAAATCTAGAGGCTCGGAAATGCTATTTTCAGCATTCTCCATGAGATATTTTGTCAAAAAATCAATCTCGATAAAGTGTAAAATGACAGGTATTTTTAGTGCTTACAGCAATATTTCCGAGGTTTTGTTAACTTGATACATACCGTATATCGTATCGGCCTTAGTACACTAAACATTTTATTAGTCTATTTCGTGTGTAAAAGATGTCTCCAGTTGGATTTCCGCTCCAAAATATATTTCTCAATCAATCGTAAATGTTCAAGTTAGTATGGTACCGGACAGTCAAAATATAACTACGTACTTAGTTACCTAAGAAGTAAGAAGTTCTCGCCTCTTCGTTCCCCCATCATCTTGATTTAATATGCCGAGCAAAATCTGGGGAGAGTACCAAGCCTTTGAAATGTTCAATCTTGTTTTTGAAAGACCCTCGGCATGTATTTTTATCAAGAAGGCGGCTGTTTGAACGCGAAAAAAACATACGCAGTTTTCGTTTTTCAGAAAGCATTACCCATTCTTGGGGGGGCAACTGCCCCCCTTGCCCCCCCGCTAGCTACGGCCCTGTTACATTTCGCTCTTCGTTGCTTCTTTCCTGGAATCTCTTTCTCAGACTTGAAGTCATTCTCTTTATGTGCGGGCCGAAAAGGAACCGCTCCATTTACAGAAAGTGCCCCCCCCCCCCCCCCTCCCCCTATGTATCTCGAAAAGTATTGCCGCTATGAAAATGAAACTTACATGATCGTGTGTAAAGCATCCGAAAATCTATATTTTAGTGGCAGTCACGTGTCAATTATGACATCATACACGCCATAATGCCGTCATACATTGAAAAATCTGCCATCTTGGATACTAAATCTTGGATTTCTAAATTGTTCAGAAATGGCAGAAAAGCCCCAAATTTGACTTTAAAAAATCAAGAAAAATAATATAAAGATGCTAAAACGTTTAACGGCAAAGATTTTGGAAGGATTTAATCGTAAAAAGCAAACATTTCATTAAAATTAAGCTAAAAAAAACAACAAATTTGGGTAAAACGATATGTATCTCGAATAAACTTATGTGGTGTATAAAGCATTCAAACATGTTTATTTTAGTGACAAGTACGAATCAATTATGATACCATATCACGGCAAAATGACGGGAAGAAACGTAAAAAGCGGTAATCTCGTGAAAACTGAAAATTAAGCTGAAAATACAAATTTGGGAAAAACGGCCTGTCGAACTTGGTTGTCATGGAAATACCAAGTCACGTGATCAAGAAATTGACACACCAAAATGTTCCGAGATAATTTTTAGGATAATTTCTAAGGTTTGGCTATGATTGCTTGAATGCTCTATAAGTGCAATACATTTGAAATCAGGCACTTTCTGCCCCCTCCCACCCCAGGCCGAATAGGGTTAATTCGAGTTTCAGTTTACTTCACTGAGTTCTGTGTAGTCCAGAAAGGATTGGTTCTGAAAAAATAAAATCGTGATTAGATTTAAATGTTGGTACTGTCATTGAGGGCTATCAGTTAACTGACAAAAATTCACTAAAAAGTATTGAATTAGTACTATTATTATTAATATCCTTGACTTGTTCCTGCCTAGTGTGCAGGTGCAGATCGATCCAGAAAAACAAAGCGAGCATTTAACAACTGTTTGAGTGATTAGGTCTCTAGGGGGCCGGGGTTCAGGGATGCCCCAGAACAGTTTTGAAATGCGAGTCCTGGATTACCATTCCGGCTTTTTGGAGTCATTCTGCGTAGTACATAAATTGCCAAGGTCCATTCCCCGTGCATAAAGTTTTTGTAAATTGTGTGATAATACCATCAAAAATAATTAATGGCCATATGATCTGAAATAAAAAAATAAAATTCTCATCAATTTCCTTACTATAAATAGTGCAAACTATTCTGGATCTACACTTTGGTATTAATAGTGGTGGCGGCAGAGGTGGAGATGGAAGATGGATTGAGATTGAGTCAAATTGTACGGACATGTTGGGCTGTGGCACCAACATCTGAAAATCCTGATAATTCATGTTCTTTACAAGAACTCATGGAAGGTTGTTTGGTGATAAAACTCAAGGTTGGCGTCGCACACACTGTAGCAAACATTTCCTGTCGTACGCCAAAACCCTGATATTGATAATATCATCCTCTCACCAACTCCTCTCTTGATTTCTTTTTATTCTTCTCCAAGTCACCCTTTTCTTTTCTCACTGCCCCTTTTGGCTGAAAATGAGGAGGGAACAATAATGATAGGATACATGGACCTTGCATGTTTGAAAATAGAAATGGTGAAAAAAGGGAAAGTCCTTCATCTCGCATCTCGTCAAAGAGTACACGGAAATAAAGCTTAATTGGCGATATATATGATGGCGATGATGATGATGATGATGCCATTGATAATGACAATTGGGCAATGGTGATCTTAATGAAGATGCCAAAAACAACATGATGACGATGAGTAAATTCCACAACAAGCAACATGTTTGTAGATGTACATCAAGATCAAACCTTGTCAGTTTCAAGTTGCTGCATGATTGGGCGACTGCTAATGTTTAGAACAACAAGAAGATCAGACAAAGCAGCAACTCCCTTTAAACACCTTGACTTCACAGCCTGCGTTATATATGGCATCATCAGTAGAATTGGGGGAGTACGATTCCATTTTTGATCTGATTGGAACACCTGGAATACAGCATGTTTGAATGCATATGCATGTTAAACAGGATTTTCACTTTAATTTTAATTTGAAGTAGCTTTCCAAGAAATCCAAATTAAATGTTGGTGGCTATGTGAGTGATTTTTCAAAAGGACCGGACTATAATCGAGTTCAGTTAAAAACAAGTTCGCAGCATAAATGTATTCAGTACGTCTCCGTAGTATATTAATAATATAAATAATAATAATAATGAGTCTTCTTGTACAACAATAATAACAACAACAGCAACAACAACAAGTATTTTTAAAAATGAAAATAGCTAATTAAAACATATATAAAAAATTGCAATATTTATTATTACTAACATTATTTAGTACATGTAGCTACCTGACATAACGGCTGAACTAGTAAGCCTGCTAAGGTTTCAGCAAATTAAATTAATGAGTATCAACAAAATAAGTAATAAATAATATCAAAATAAAATATGTATACAATAAAAAAAAACTAAGAAGTATTCAAAGCGAAAGTACTTATCGAAGTACCTCCCCGTACGTGGCAGCATTCTTCCATGTAATAGCCAGTCCAAATTGTTCTTATTATAAATATTGCTTCTACAGAGGAAGGGCTTGTGCCATAAAATGGCTACCATTAGTACCTGTTTGGTGCTTCTTGTTATTTTTGACTTTTAAGTCCCAATTTCTAAAAAACTTTCTCCCGCAGCTGTGGCATACAAACTTGTCCAGAGTGATAGGCCTGGTGTAAATCCAGCCGGCTTGGCCTATCGAATCTTTTATTCAGTTTTGGCACCTGTACCTTTTTTCCTGCAAATGTGATCCTTCTAGATGAATCCGATATTCATGTTTTTCTTAAATATAGCAAAAGATTAAAGTTCAATAATAGTAGGGGCGGCAGTGGTGGACATTTAGCGAGGATTAAGATTGAGTCGGAAAATAGACCTGCAAATGGACGACACTGTTTTCACAGTGGCCAAAACTTATGCTGCACCCAACAAGGATGGTCCACTTTTGTTTTGAAAGTGTTCGTGACCATCTTTTAGACTTTCAATGTGACGAGATAATTTTGGGTGGCGATGTTAAGTGTCATTGCCAGAGAAAACCGGGCAGGAGCAAAAGATCGAGGTCGGCCGTTTACCTTCATCTTTTCACAGTATAAAAGCTACTTGAAAAGATAAACAACGGTGGCATTTGCAGAGGTAGAGGTGGTTTTTTCTTGAAGATATCATTATCTCATGAATTTGGGCCCTCCAGCGGCCTAAAATAACCGAAATGTCGGGCAACTTTGGGTTAACCAAAAAGGCACTTAAAAAGATTTCCAAAAGTTCCAATTGATTTTGTATAATACCTATCCCATTATTAGTTGAATGGGATTTACTAAACGTCCTTTGCTTTAATACTACGTTTTTTACGTGGTGCTAAAAATCGTCGCCGAATCGCTAATGAGCTTGACCCAAATTTTAGCCATTTTCAGAGGGCTGTTTCACAAAAGTGCGGCAGTTTATTTCGAAAGTAAAATCATTCTACAATAGACTGTTGTACTGTTATTAAAATTCAGTTGAGTTAAAATTGGTATCTAGAAGTAAATTGGAGAAAACGACCTCGGAAAGTGCCATTAAAATGTTCAGTCACAAATATTTCCCGCCAAATTTCTCTCGGAGGATATCATCTTGAAGTTCGACTTCCTGCGATTGTTGTCCGTAATTCACTAAAAGGTCGTTTGAAAGTAAATAAACTTGTTTCCCGGACTTCGTGACAAAGTGCATGGACTTGACTGTCGATATTTACATTTTATCTCATTCTGATAACTCAGACGAAATTTTTTTCACGAATTTTTTTTCACACACTCACAAAATTTTTTGTTACGTCACGCTGCATGGTAAAACTAGAATGTATCTACAGTTGGTCTTTTTGACTGTAGCGAATAGTGTTGAAGGAATAATACCTCCTTTTCTATGTCTTTATTCTCTGATAAATATCATAGCAAGTTATTTGCCTCCCGAGATGGCGTAGAGAGAACCCAGACAAATAAGTGCCAAACTTCGCTACATTTGAACTCAGTGCGAAGTTAAATTACTTTTTGGCTTTCATAACCAAAGTAAAAATTAACGCTCAAATAGAACATTTACCTTTGCCTATTGAACACAATCTCCATGCAGTTAGTCTGGTGAAACTCGCTGAATGAATCAAAGCGTCTTTACAATTGCAACTTTTCTCAACTCTCCGGTTTATGCCCGGTTTCTACTGCGGAAATCAAAATCCTCAACTTGAAAATATTTTATTTTCAAATCACTCAAAAGTTAAAGCCACCATAAAGCCTTTACCTTTCTCCAACAGCTTACTGATTGGTCGTCTTATTAATCTATTGTAAACAATTCGTGATTTTCGCCGAGTGACTGATCAACCGGGCCAGGTGTTTTTTTTTGCGTATAAACTACAAGAGAAAAGTTCAAATCAACTCCCTGACTAAGCTTGCATTGTCCAAATAATAATAATAATAAAAACGTTACCATGATATAGTGACAAAACTCCCAGCATAGATCATCCACCCGCTTCAGTAGGTTGAATCTGGATGACCAAGTGGTAATTATGGCGATTACCCAAGATGATCTAAGAGAAGCATTCCCCCATACATGGAACTTTCAGTCCATAGCTGAGATATTTTAATTAAGAGTACTACCTGATCAGTCAGTTCGAGTGACGTGATGTCGGAAATAAAAATAACTTTCACAGCATGGCGGGAAACTATTAATAGATTAAAAAAATTATCTGATCATGAGTCACAGGGAATCCTTCTCTTAGATCATCCTCTCTTGATATACTGCCGTCGCGATCCGATCGGATGCGCTTTTTTTTACAAAACTATTTACAAAATACCCAAACGAGTTGCGAAAGTCGCCTACCCGTTCTTGTTCATATTATCCTCGATGATGCAACATTTCCGCTCGTGAAAAAGGCTTAACTACCATATCTGAAATGATCATCGCCATAAAAATTATGTTATAACTGTTATCGTAGCAAAGTAAAACTGGCATTCCAGTGTTTCATAACACCCGTGTTTACATATAGCTTCATGCAAATCGGTACGCAACCAAACAGAGCGCACGTTATTACATTTTCTCTAGTTCGTTGTGGGATAAGGATCTCGTCAAACTGCACACCTTACAACTTCGTTCCCAGTGCCCTCGTTACCCTTATCCAGCGGCGGAACGGGCAACGAGATACTCTGGGATAAAGCGTTCCGCCTAAACAGGATTCTTGGACTTCTGGTTTTACTGCGCATGTCATGACGGAATGCCTTATACCAAAGGTCCTTGTTGCCCGTTCCTGCCGCTGGACAAGGGTAACGAGGGCTCTGGAAAAGAGATTGGACACCTTGCAGGATGACTTGTAGCCTGCGAATAACATGCGCATTCAGGTTTGGAAACATGTGCATGTTTTCACATACGTTTCCAGTGGTTCAATTAATGACTTCTTCCTCACTGGTGACCCGACAACAGCTACTTGTAGGCTCTCGCAAATCTCTCTTAGCTCAGCTACTTTTAGCTTGCTAAGTTTCTTTGCTTTTGATAGCTCACAAACGTTTCTCTTTCCGACTTCAATGGGATGTTGAGTCACAGTCATGTCATGAAGCACTGCTTTGCGTAAATTTCAGATTCTAGGGCTTCTAAGTCTTCCTCTGGAATTTCTTTGTTGACTTCTTCTAACTGGCCCGTTTACGTTTGGCGTTGTTTTGCTGATAGCCTCAGAAAAAACTGCTAATCTGCTGCGCTGTTCTCCACTCTTCTGGTCTGAACAAAGAATGTCCACTCTCGTCCTTGACGAACTTCATTTCAAGGGATACCTAGACTGAATCCGCCTTTAGTCCACTTCTTGCTCCTGCGTCAAACTTCTGCACCAAATATGCCTTTACGTGATCCTCCATTCTTGCTGGCTTTTTGGTGGTTTTAAGGGCCCAGCCTATTGACCGGCTGTCTCTGTTGATTGAAGAGAGGGTTGATCATGATGTGCGGGACTTGATTCATATTCATAGGAAGGACCGGGATCGTTCACACCAGTTACCGTCTCAGCCCACTTCTTTCTGATGGAATCATATAAGGATTCAGATTCTAGTTCTCTGACGTGCTTCCCTGAATCCATGTGGGCATCGGCTTCTGCCTCTGTCTTAAAAATTAGAACGCACCCAGTTTCGCTGCATGAGAAAATTTCAGTGCTAGGCCTGGCGCTTTCTAGGACAGTACCCCGCTCTTTCGTTCTGGGACTGAACGGCTGGATTATTTTAAGCCCGGTGTCTCCCTGTTTCTCGAAACTCAGTTCGTCATACGCAAGAAGGCGCCCAGGTCCAACGTTATAGGCGACTCTTCTGATCCAAAAGAACAGTACATGTTTATGTTTTAAGCTTAAGAAAGAAGGACTAAACACTTGTCGTTTGAGCGGTCTGACCTTTAATACGTGACGCGTCACGCGTTCGTCGCTAAAGTGGAAACTACACAATATTTGTAAACAAACTGTTTGCAATATTTGTTCAGCTAATTTAGAATAGAGTCTGATGTCTACAGATAATTTGCTTACAATTTGTTATTCGTGATAGTCAAGAGACCAAAGAACTGAGTCTTATCATGTAGCGTGACTTAATGTAACAAAAAACTTTCGCGGGAAAATTGAGCTGAGTGTCTTACAGACATATTGAAATGTTTAAGATGAAATGTAAATATCGACTCCGCAGTGTGAACTCTATTCCGAATACCGTGAAATAAGCTTACTTACTTTCAGGCAACCGTTCTAGTGAATTACGGTCTACCATCGCGAGAAATCGACCAGTAAAATATTTTATCAACAGATGAAAATTTGGCGGGAAATATTTGTGACAACATTTTTTGGCACTTTCCGAGGCCGTTTTCTCCGATTTACTTTTAGATACCAATTTTAACTCAACTGAATTTTAATAACAGTACAACAGTCTATTGTAGAATGATTTTACTTTCGAAATAAACTGCCGCACTTTTGTGAAACAGCCCTCTGAAAATTGCTAAAATTTGGGTTAAGCTCATTAGCGATTCGGCGACGATTTTTAGCACCACGTAAAAAACGTAGGATTAAAGTAAAGGACGTTTAGTAAATCCCATTCAACTAATAAGGGGATAGGTATTATACAAAATTAATCAGAACTTTTGAAAGGCTTTTAAAGGGTCTTTTAGGTTAACCCAAAGTTGCCCGAAATTTCGGTTATTTTAGGCCGCTGGAGGGCCCAAATTCATGAGATAGTGATATCTTCAAGAAAAAACAACCTCTACCTCTGCAAATGCCACCGTTGTTTATACTTTCGAGTAGCTTTTATACTGTAAAAAGATGAAGGTAAACGGCCGACCTCGATCTTTTGCTCCTGCCCGGTTTTCTCTGGCAATGACACTTAACCTTGTGTACGACCCTAGCTGCGAAGGACAAAAAGGGTTAAAATCCATCTACCCGTCAGGCTTTGACTTGCTATCAAAAAGCCACATTTTGTTAGTACCACTAGCTCTCGATGGCGCTTAATTACGCTATTAAACGTACGTAAACAAAACAATTGATACATGTACATGTAGCTATCATAAGCACATGTTGGGTGCTTCTTGATTTTGCAATTTGAAGACTTTCAAGTCCCATTTGCGGTAGAAGCTTTTCCCGCAGTGATGGCAATGGAAATGCCTATCGCCTTTTTGCTAAGCTTCGTGAAATTTTAAGCGGCTTGCCTTTGGAAAACCTTTGTCACAGGTTTGGCACTTGTAGCTTTTTTTCCTGCAAATGTGATCCATCTAAAAGAATCCAATATTCATGTTTTTCTTAGCAGTTTTTGTAAATTGTGTGATAATCCCATCGACAATAAATAATGGCCATAATTATGATCTGAAATAGAATCTGACTGATTTCCGTAAAACAGTGCAAAATGTGCTGGATCCACACTTTGGTATTAATAGTGGTAGTGGCAGTGGTGGATGGATTGAGATTGAGTCAGATTGTACGTTACGTGTAGGGCTGTGGCACCAACATCTGAAAAATCTTTACAAGAACTCGTCAACGATTGTTTGGCGATAAAATTCAAGGATGGCGTCGTTGAGGATACATAGGAAAGTGGTGAAAAGAAAAGGCAAGCCCTTCACCTCGTCAAAGCGTACTTTCAAGTCAAGAAACTCGGAACAGGAAAATCGGACAACTTGGCAGGAATAAATTTATCGAGTAATCATCATGATAATATCAGTTACCACCTAATGATTAACAATTTCACCACTGATGACAAAAATTATGATGATAGCGATGATGATGATGATGATGATATCAGTAATGTTGTTAATGATGCCAATGATGACCATGATGCATCCGGGAAGTGGTGATCTAAAGACTCACCACACGTGGTAGCATTCTTTCATGTAATGGCCAGTCGAAATTGTGCTTGCATATTGCCTCCACGGAGTTAGGGCTTGTGCCACACGGTCCAAGGCTATGAACTACTATTATTTTTAACATCCTTGACTTGTTCCTGCCGGGCGTGCAGGTATAGATTCAAGAATAAAAGTGATAATTTTGCAACTGTGTGAGTGCTGAAATCACAGTCTCTAGGGCGGTTCAGGGATGACGCCAGAACGTTTTTGAAATTTGAGTCCTAGAAACATCATTTCCGGCATTTTGGAGTCATTCTGCGAGTTACATCAATTGACAAGATTCTCCGTGGATGAGGTTTTTGTGAATTGTGTGATAAACCCATAATTATCGACAATAATAAAAATGGCCATTTTGTAATAGAAAACAAACTAACTAATAGTAATAGAATGCTATCGATCATTAATTACCTGGCTTGAATTGTGTTATACAGAAGTATACCCTCGGCTGGTCCCATGATCTCAATCGCATCTTGCTTTGTTAATCTAATCAGATCCGCTCCTAAAGCATTTAATGAAGTTTGCATTGTTGTTCAAACTATTTTGACATTGCATTGAAACAAAAAATATGCCTCCAGGAACTACATTTACCAACCTAAATAATTTGTTAACTTACCCCTGACCAGCTGAAGAATGAAGTGTCTTCCTTCGTCAACATTCCTCATGATCTAATGCAACAAATCATGAAACGATTTTGACTCCATCAGTACAACTTGGAATACTATAAAACTATTAAACAGTATCTCACTGAGTTTGCATACTGTGAAAAAAGTTGACAATACCATGTGGCAATATCAACTATCAATGTTTGGATCACTTTAGAATTGGTTTCGTTGTATAATACAAAGATTTATTAATAAAATAATATTTGTTTGAAAAGTATAAAAGTTGAAGCCATTTTTTTCTCACCTCATCGTCGAAAATGAAATAGACACCTGTTGGCCCTTTTCTAAAAGATATAACACAAAACATTTATAAATACAGTCGAACCTCATCCGCTAACGGACACCTACCGTAGGCGGACACCTCTCTTAAGCGGACGCTTTTTCTGGTCCCAAGGGTGTTCGCTTACGGGAGGCTCGACTGTAAATCTGAATTCAAATTCACTTACAGCTGAAGATGTCAAATAATTTATGTATATTGAAAGTATACTTCATATCAGTTGCTACAATGTAAGTTGAAAGGTAGTCGTAGTTATGGCCAAATCTTTCAATGAATCCAATCAATCAATTTGCACATGTATATCTATATATACATGTTAAGCCAAATACGCCCATCAAGGACTTCACATGTCCCTATATTTCCTATATTGTCAGACATCCCTATATTTCTCTGTATAGTTTCAACATACTCTATAATCCCTATATTTTTTAACTGGAAAAAGGTTGATTCTCTATATATGGTGCCATTTTAGCATAAGAACTTTATTTTATAGGACGGCGGGAACGGATGCTTGATATTGTGACAAAAGGCGGGATATTGTTCTCTTCTGTTGACTTTTGTCGGAGCTGTGCTCGTGTTCTTTCAAAGAGGGTTTGATATGTTAGAATTGGTGGGTAACCCTTTTCTATATGGCGTACTTTTAAGTCTATGAGTCCTGTTTGAAAAATTACCTCCAATCTAAAAGGAAGACTAAATGCTTTAAAATCACTTGATACGTGTTAGCGTCGTCTTCTGAAAACAAAACAAACAGAAAACAAGATATTAAAATTGATACGTTTCCATTTTTGAGTCATCCAAATCTCTGCTAACAGACATTCTTTTCTAAGGGTTCCAGATACTTACCGACCCCGACCAGTTGGGCTATTTCGTTTCCCCCAAGATCTTCTGGCGTAAACGTTCTCGCCATCTAAAACAATGCAAACAAAAAACCATGTAGTACAAATCACTAATTAGAATTGAGAACCGACCATTTTTCTACAAATCCTGGTTTAACGCAGGCTTAAAAGAAGTTCGATTACTTGATGAAAATCAAAATCAATTTCGTTCAAGAATGAGTCCTTAATTAATTAAATAATTAATTAATTAACCTGTGAAACGTCTTGCTGTTTTAGATTATTTTAAAACACTAGTTTGCCTCTGAACTTCTCGAGATAATAATGAAAGAAAAGCGCCTTTTCTTCTTATTATCGTCATTTAAATAACCTTGTATCCACTCAATTTTTAGAGATTCATTATTTTAAAGCTTTGTACATTCAGTAGGTCCATTTATACTTCTGGGTGGAGAGAGGCACTGTGAGTGTTAAGTGTCTTGCCTGGAAAACAGGCCATTTCGCACAAACTATTAGGCCACCACATCCGTCCCACAATCTGATAATACTATAATAGAAAACAAAATAACTAATATGAATAGAATGCTATCGATCATTACCTGGCTTGAATTGTGTTATGCAGACGTATACCCTCGGCTGGTCCCATGATCTCAATCGCATCTTGCTTTGTTAATCTAATCAGATTCACTTCTAAAGCATTTAATGAAGTTTACATTGTTGTTCAAACTTTTTTGATATTGCATTGAAACAGGCGCAAAAAATATGCCTCCAGGAGCTACATTTACCAACCTGTATAATTGGAGAAGATGTCCATGTAGTTCTCAAACCTGTTATTTTCCAACCAAACTTTGGTTTCATCCACTGAGGATTCAGGCCTTAGTTCCTGAAAAGTATGGAATGGTACTTACAACAAATTCAATCCTACCTAAATCTTAAACTCTCTGATGATGAAATGCATGATGATTATGATGATGAAGAAAATGATGATGATGATGATGTTGATATTGATGCCAATGATGACCATGATGCATCCGGGCAGTGGTGATCTTAAGGTGATTCCCTGGTAAAAGAACCAAACATAGATTTCCGATGAAATTTGGTACACTTTTGTAACAAGTCAAGGAGATAATAAAAACATGATAAAAAGAGGGGTCACCGTGCTCGTTTCCACGCCACAATGCTGACGAGTGCAGGCATTTTGGCCCCTTTTGGCAAAAACCGTGCGCAACAAATAAGCTCGATGTTTTTCAATGCAGCCTGTGATATCGCACAGAGTTTGACTTTATGCCATTGTTTATTCATCGACGTTCCAGAAAAATGTCTTCGATTACCTTTGTATTTACTTTACACTCCAAAGTAGATTCAAATTGGATATGCGCTGTGGGACCGTAGTGGCTCCCTCCGGAGAATTTAGTTAAATTGTCAAAAAACTGATCATAGCTTTCTGCCCATTTTTTTTTGTGTAATGTAGTTTACTGTTCTTATTAAAATTATGAAATAAAAAATGGCGGTCACCGTGCTTGTTTAGAAAACGACCATTTATTTCCCAGCCAAGCTTAGCCTGAAGGAAATCCTGTAATGTTCTGTATGTGCGCGCTCTCGTACTTGCGCTAAATGACGCGTGGCGCGCGCAAATGACGCAATAAATTATGCGCAGTAAGGATGCGCAATGCAATTATAGGGAATCACCTTAATAATGACGACAAAGTGTCACCATACATAAGAGCAACATTCTTTCATGTAATGGTCAGTCGAAATTTTGCTTGCAAACTGCAGTGATTA
>MU826854.1:160473-241023 GCA_029204205.1 Desmophyllum pertusum
CGTGATTTGAACGACAGCGAAAACCTCAAGAAAGTACAGTAAGTCACGCTTTAAGTCTGCAGTCCCATCGTTTTCCCGTAAATTGTAGAGTATTTTTCCACATTTGTCTTGGAAATTGGTTAACTCAATTTTCTAGACTTTTATTGGTATTTTGCTATTCCCGACAAAGTCGAAACGAGAAATTTTCTTAAGAGTTTTTTAGCTTTTTGGTCTTTTTCTTCAAACCGAAAAAAGTGTTCTTGGCGTCAATTTTACCTTTAACCACGTTGTTTTTAAAATTGACTTTCGAATCAATAGAAAAATCCTTGAGAGACTTTTAAAAGGCTGGGCTTTCATTACTCGGAAAAATACAAATTATTGAATCTTTGCTCTACCAAAGATTTTATATAAGCTGACTCTCTTCTCGAATAGAAAATATTTTATTACAAAAAAATAACATTCTGTTCTATTCGTTTGTATGGAAGGGTAAGGAGAACGTAAAACGCAAGTCATTAATAAGCCCCGTCAAAAAAAGGTGGATTAAAAATGCCTGATGTAGAGTCGATGATATCTGCCCAAAGAACACTTTGCATCAAGAGATTTAACAACTGACGCCGCAGCTGGCTGGACATTTTTTTTAGATTTTAACCTAAAATAAGTACATTTGTAGGAGGTGAATTTTTGTTCCACTGTAATTTCGATTATAAAAATACGTTCCATAACTCTTCCAGATTTTTACAAATAATGCATTTTTGGCGTGGACCTCTTTAAATGAAAACTGAAAAACCCCACTTCATTATCTGAAATAGCAAATCAAATCAAATCTTATAGAACAATGAGCTACTATAATAATACAAACTCTGGTTGTCTAACACTTGGCGGCTACGCGGCTAGGTCATCGTGGTTACGCGGCTAGGCGGCAGCGTGGCTTTTGCCAATCGAACACAATCGAACGTTCGATAATTGAACGTTTCTGCAATCGAACATAATGGAACTCTATATTTATTGAGTGTGACATCAGTGCGAGAGTAGCTTGCCTAAGAATGACTGGGTTTTTTGGTGGATACATTGACACATACAGTGTTATTGAATTAGCTTGTACGTTTTGGTCCGTATTGGGGAAATATTGGTCGAGTTCTTTTTTGAACGTTTATGGACGGAGCCGATAAGTATAGCATATACTTGCCTTTTTTCAGGCCACTTTGCGAAAAGTTTAACCAATAGCTGTTATATTACATATGTCAGTGGTTTGACATGCAAACGAGCTAAAGGGTCAATCTAGCATAGCCTATGTCACATCCGTCGTCTCCCCATCCAGGAAAAATCGGCGAGAGAGGACGATTTTTTTAGGGGAGGAGGCGGATGTACACAGGCTAATCTGGCATTGTATTAACCCATTAGCCTCGTTTACATACTTTTGAAAACAAAAGACTATTTGACTACAGGTTCATGATCAACTGTAATTATAACAGCTATTGTCTGTCAGACATATAGGACAAATGTTTCTACTTAATAGAAAACAATTTTTTCTTTTGTTCAATGTTTCATAAAAGGAATTCAGCGAAATGAGTTCGTGAGCGGAACCAATCAGAATGCTCCATTTCATCATGGACCAGTTTGCCATATGATAAATATATAGTCATAGTAATTTAAGACACGGTATACAAACGAAATCATCAGTACTAGTACAAGCTAATGAAACTACCAACAAAAAAGCTGAAATACTATTTTACGTGATTACCTTGTGGCAATCCGATATATTGGACATTCGGTAGACCTACACTGTATGTTCACTTTAAATTTCCCAAGAGAGAGGGCCCCACTATAACTGAAGCTTCGTTAATAGATTCTTGGTGTGTGGCTTGGACAAAGAGAATTTACCATTTAGGTACCATTGAATTTTTTGTAAGTACCATTCTATTCTATACTTTTCAGGAACTAAGGCCTGAATCCTCAGTGGATGAAACCAAAGTTTGGTTGGAAAATAACCGATTTGAGAACTACATGGACATCTTCTCAAATTATACAGGTTTGTAAATGTAGTTCCTGGAGGCATGTTTTTTTGTTTGGTGGTGGATAGTTAGCTGTTGCGCCTGTTTCAATGTAATGTAAAAATAGTTTGAACAACAATGTAAACTTCATTAAATGCTTTAGGAGCGGATCTGCTTAGATTAACAAAGCAAGATGCGATGCAGATAATGGGACCAACAGAGGGTATACGTTTAAGTAACGTTCAAACCAGGTAATGATAGCATTCTACTACTATTAGATATTCTGTGTTCAATTAGAGTATTATCAGATTGTGGGACGGATGCTGTGGCCTAATGGTTAGTGCGTAATGGCCAGTTTTCCTGGCAAGACACGTGCCTCTCTCCACCCAAAACTATAAATGGGTACTGGTCTCAAGATGATTCATGTACAAATTAAAAGCTTCAATGAATCTCTAAAAATGAAATGGATTCAACTGTTATTTAAATGACGATAATCAGGGGAAATGGCGCTTTTCTTTGTTTACTTAAAAGTAATCTAAAACAGCAAGACGTTTCAATGCCGTTTTAGTCAAATTTGGTATTTTCAATTTTCATGAGATTTCCGCCTTCTACGAATAGTTTCCTCCACAATCTTTGCAATTTGTGCATCCTTATATTGTTTTCGATGTTTCCAAATCAAATTTGGTGATTTTCTGACATCTGAACAATGTAAAAATCCAAGATGGCGGATCCAAGATGGCGGACATTTTTAAAGTATGACATTATTTTGGCGTGATATCAGTTGATTCGTGATTGTCACTAAAATAAACATGTTTGAATGCTTTATACACCAAATAAGTTTCATGACAAATACTTTTGGCTCACGAACGAAAAAAAAACCCAGGCAGAATAGGGATAACTGATTTTACAAGAGGCTTCTATCTCGATTATGGAGCGATGTAAAATGGCTTTCTGAAGGGGATATCAGTGAGTTTGAAAAACTCCGATCACACCCCTTTCATAAATGAACGCCCAGCAATGTTTTCTCTGGCAAGGTTTTCAAGGATATTGATGCTATTACATTATCAAGCACTTCAAAATATGTTATCCTGGTACGTTTGAGCGGTTTTGGTTTAATGGCTACACAGTTATGGCTCTTTCAAATTGAAGACATTTGTATGGGAAATCAAGCCTCGTTTTCATGTTTGTGCAAAAATTGAAATGCCAACAACTTCTCCCCAAAATAGGAAAATGTCTTTAAACGTACAAATATTGACTCATTTTGACATAATCTTTCTTGTTATTGAATTCTTTCTTCAGTTATAGGCATTTCAATTTTCAAAAATTTGCTGGGCGGCCATTTATGAAAAAGGTGTATACCCTACCATTTCTAGGTACAAGAGAAACAAAACTAAGAATCTTCCAGTTTAAGTTTCTTCACAGACGAATTGCTACAAACATTGACTTTCCTTAGTCATCGATAACTAGCTTCACACATTGGCTTTTTTGTTATCGACAACTTTTTATGATCGACAACTAAATAGTTGTCGACAACTATCTCTCTAGTCTGTGGAGGCCCTTTAGTTTCCCTGTTTGTGTCCATTCTTTCTTGGCCACTTTTCCACTTCTAACGATGTACATTTGCCTAGAATGATCAGCCCAGCAGAACTCAGGCATGAACGTACACCATGTTTCTTAAATTTGAATTAATTTATTTATAAATGTTTTGTGTTATCTTTTAGACAAGGGCCAAAAATTATTATCCAATTGGATGATGAGGTGAGAACAAAACATGACTCCAACTTTTGTACTCTTCAAAAAATATATATTTGTTTCAAAATCTTCATGTTTTTTTGTTTGCATTGTTTTAGATGGCGAGAACGTTTACGCCAGACGATCTCAGTGGGGGAAACGAAATAGCCCAACTGGTCGGGGTCGGTAAGTGTCTGGAACCCTTAGAAAAGAATGTCTGTTAGCAGAGATTTGGATGACTCAAAAATGGAAACGTATCAATTTTTTAAATATCTTGTGTTCTGTTTGTTTTGTTTTCAGAAGACGACGCTAACACGTATGAAGTAATTTTAAAGTATGTTTATGTATCTTGTTCCTTCTAAATTGATTCCAATGCATTTATAAGTTGATAAAATATGGGTGTGTTGCTCTGGCTGAGCTCTGTTTGCTGGGAAATAACACAACATCCCGATGTGGGAATCTCAGTTTTGGCCACAGGTGTGGCCGTTTATTTTGTTAAGAAGCATAGAAAGCTCAAATTATCACAACATACAAAGTATTATCCCAGCAAAGGTGAGATAACTACAAATTTGACCATTTGGCAATATTTTAATTGTTGTTATCTTCAGATAGATTACATCAAGACCTTTAATTTCCAAAAAAGTTTCACGTCGAAAAAAGATTGTTTCTAAAGGAAGTTATGACAAAAAACATTTCTGAAGTGCTAAAGTGGTAGATTCAAAAAAACATTTCAGTGCTTGATGCGAGGATGCGCTTCAAGTCTACTGAACATTTCAACATATACATTTCTCATCATGTCACCCATTAGAGGTCAAAAGGCTTTGTTAAAGGAGAAGCATTTAGTCTTCCTTTCAGATTGGAGGTAATTTTTCAAACAGGACTCCAGACTTAAAAGTACGCCATATAGAAAGGGGTTACCCACCAATTCTAACATATCAAACCCTCTTTGAAAGAACACGAGCCCAGCTCCGACAAAAATCAACAGAAGAAAACAATGTCCCGCCTTTTGTCACAATATCAACCATCCGTTCCCGCCGTCCTATAAAATAAAGTTCTTATGCAAAAATGGCACCATATATAGAGAATCAACCTATGCCGAGGGAAATCTATATGGAAGGCTTAGAAAGGCTAAACACATGTGCGTGGAAGGCATGTTGACTTCACTACCTCATTAAAACGCACACAAAAAAACTTTTTTCCCTTTTTCCAGTTAAAAAATATAGGCATTATAGAGTATTTTGAAACTATACAGAGAAATATAGGGATGTCTGACAATATAGGGACATGTGAAGTCCTTGATGGGCGTATTTGACTTAACATGTATTTAACAAATTGACGTCAGTTTTTTATGCGTCTGTCCTGTTATTGATCATGAATTGCGTCATAACATTGTCAAAGTAGCTGTGGATCCACGAGGCGAAGCCGAGTGGATCCGCAGACTACTTTGACAATGTTATGACGAAATTCATGATCAATAGCAGGACAGACGCATTAAAAACTGACGTCCATTTGTTTTTTACAATAACAACAGGCCAAAACGATCAAGGGGAAACCAAGTAAAAGTGAACTGAAAACTATTCCGAGAATCACAGCTTCGTGAACTTCAAACTACGTAAAATAACTCGATAATAAATTTCTTAGACAGATTTTCTAAAACTAACCTTTATTCGATTTGGAAATTCTTGCAAACCCGCTGAAATATTCGCAAGTTCAGTCCATTCTTATCAGTTGTTTTGAAGTTACACGCGGCAAAATAAACGGATTCCATAATTTCCATTCCTGTCAACTTCATGCAACGATAAACTACAACAATATTGTTCTCTTTCGCTTTATCGTTGAATTAATTCTCAGTCTGCCGATTGAAAAGCAACCTGTGAACGACTTTTCATGATTTACTTCTCAAAGAACTCCTGTTCAGATGTAATTTTTCCACTTTATCGAACTGACAACGCTGCCATTTTGGCGAAATTTTGAGCCTTTCCGCGCGTGATTACGTCATTCATGTGTCTGTCCTCTTATTGACAATAAAAATTAGCCAATGGGCGCGCGAGAATTTTGACAGTTGTTGTAAAAATATAGATATACATGTGCAAATTGATTGATTGGATTCATTGAAAGATTTGGCCCGCATAACTACGACTACCTTTCAACTTACATTGTAGCAACTGATATGAAGTTTACTTTCAATATACATAAATTATTTGACATCTTCAGCTGTAAGTGAAACATATATATATTTGAATTCAGATTTACAGTCGAGCCTCCCGTAAGCGGACACCCTTGGGACCAGAAAAAGCGTCAGCTTAAGAGAGGTGTCCGCCTACGGTAGGTGTCCGTTAGCGGATGAGGTTCGACTGTATTTATGTATTTATAAATGTTTTGTGTTATATCTTTTAGTAAAGGGCCAACAGGTCTCCATTTCGTTTTGAACGATGAGGTGAGAAAAAAAATGGCTTCAGCTTTTATACTTTTCAAACAAATATTATTTTATTAATAAATCTGTGTACTATACAACCAAACCAATTCTAAAGTGATCCAAACATTGATAGTTGACATTTCCACATGGTATTGTCAACTTTTTTTCACAGCATGCAAACTTGTGGTACTGTTTAATAGTTTTATAGTATTCCAAGTTGTACTGATGGAGTCAAAATCGTTTCATGATTTGTTGCATTAGATCACGAGAAAAATTGACGAAGGAAGACACTTCATTCTTCAGCTGGTCAGGGGTAAGTTAAATTTGATACATTTTATATATATATTTTTTCTATGCCAGAATTTATTAGACATGTCATTACCTCAGAAACCGTCGTAAGGAGCCTCCCATTATTGTACGCCCTAGGGACCAGGATAAACATCCACTTGCATGTAGGATAGCTTGGTGTCTAATGATGACGATATGTTAAAAATAACACAGTGTTCGTTTGAAACCTGGAACATGACAAAGTGTCCACTTAGAAAAGATTGTATATTAGCGGATGTTTAGCTACATGTACTTCAAATATTAGAGATAGCCCTGGATAAGCTGATGGAAACTTATATTGGTTTTTTGTTTTGTTTTCAGACGAAGATGAAGACAACACGTTCAAAGTCACAGTAGAACCCCGCTAACTAAAACTCCCGAGGGAAACAAAAAATAGCGGGGGTTCGAGTTATCCGACAGTAAATGACTGAAAAATAAGGGCAAGGGGAATGAGTTTGAGTTCGAGATAGTGGGGAGTTCGAGTTAGTGGGGAGTTCGAGTTAGCGAGGTTCTACTGTACTTTCTTGTACTTCATCTCATTTCTTCTAACCTGCACGTACATATACATGACCGTACGCGTGAAGCTGTAAATTGCAATTTACTATATTTAGTTAGTGACATAAATAAAGCTATAAGCAAGTATTTTTATGTAGTAATAATTTTTAGATTGTTTGAAATATATAAATTTTGATTTTCTCACCGTACGGTGCTATACGTACGGCACCCGTGCGCCGATTTGTATTTCTTAATTGATTAGTAGTGACTCAGGCACTGGCGTCCCAAGCTCAGGTTATGAGTACGTCAGCTATATGATATATGACGTATTGCGCGAGCAGTAATGGCCAAAAATATAGGAGTTTGTATGGGGATTTCACTTCTCCTCTTTCTAAGGAAGAATAAAAAAAATCACTAAGGCGGCCTTAAATCAGCAAAACAACCCACACAGACCACCTTGAAAGCAAGGTAAGACAATTTTATTGATAAATTTACCATATTCATATGTCTTAGAATCTGTTAGTGAATTCCACATACAAACCCTTATATTTTTCGCACTTAACGCTCAGGACTAATCTGAGCATGTACAAGTACATATCTTGTGCATTTGAAGATATTATCCAGGCTGCTTGAGTTGTTGTTGTTATTGTTGTTGTTTCGTTGACCTTGATCGAGTCAGCCTTTACCTGAAGAGAGGTTTATAAAATGCCGGAAGCCGACCGTGATGTCGTGAAAGATAAATTATTTGTGTATGAATAGAAATAAGTGCTCACTTCAAGCTGTCGACGTTTCCTCATCTGCAGAAAACTGATTTAAAAGGTGTTATATGAAGACTCTGAAAATTAATAATACATATAATTAATAATAATCAATAAATAAAATTATGTTGGCGTATGTTTGCTTCCTTTTTATAAATCTACGATCTCGCTTTTATAAAGCAGACGGGTGGATAAGGCGGGCCACGTAATCTCTGGATCGTGAATGGTGGGCCACACGACTGAAGAGGCTTACTAGGGAAGGCTTACTACTAACTGAAGGCTTACTAGCTGAAATGGGGTTTATTTAGTTCCAGAGCGGAGCCAGTTGTTAGACATTATTAGAGAGAGCTTTAATTTTCATGTCACTAACATTACATGTAGTATCACTACTTGACAGGACACAGCGACAGTGACAAGGATCATGGATGGTAAGGATCCCGACGAGTGATAAAGAATCCACCATCGACAAAAACTTGGATAATCCGAATTTTAAAGACGATTTAAATTACCATCGCGCTTTTCTACATTCCAAATATTAACTTCGGTGGAATCTCAACGGATATTCGGTTAGGGAAATGGCATCTCGAACTTTCTTAATATGGGAAAAATAATGCCTTTTGTTTTCGGAGGGATAAAAATGTCGTCTTTGGTACAAAAACAGGTCAGCTAGGATTTTCGGAAAAGCAAAAGCAGCTCATAAATTCGGTAAAAATTTAAATCCCTAAAATGTTCTGAAATTTGAAAGTTCAGCTAACTTATCCGAAAATATACATTTTTCTTAGCGTTTAGAAATAAGCCATTAAACTGCAAAAAGCACAATTATAACGCAAAAAACGACGTTCCGACTCCTGTAGGAAAATTTTGTGGTTGGGTGCCCAATCTTATATATCATGCTTTGATTTACATAACAAATTGTTATCAATGAGCCAGACTGATTTTGTTTGATTATTCTTCATTAATCTTTATTATATTATTGTTATTTGTTTTTTGTGGATATGCTTTTGCAATACTGTACGAATTTATGGTCATCCAAATAAAGCTCATCATCATTGTTGTTGTTGTTGTTGTTGTTGTTGTTCAATAGCCAAGAATGCTGCAAAACTCGCATGAGAGTCGACGAGAGTACACGAGAGTTCAGGCCAAACGAGAGCGAGAGTATCAACTCTCATCAATTCTTATCCTCGTTTGGCTTAGGCTTTATAATTAATATAATGAGACCAACAATAATCACCTTTTATTTTATTCATAAAATTTTTAATTTACCCGTTAAAACGACCACTCGAAATGCCTGATGAGATAAGCGACAAAAGCAAACTGGAAACTGAATGAACATTGTGTCAGTTAAGGTGATTCCTCAGTATTGCACTGCGCATCCGTACTGCGCATAATTTTGCGCGTGATTAGCGCGCGCACATTAAAAACATGGCGGCTTTTTCTTTGTGGCTATGCTCGCGAGGGAGGTAAATAAACGTTTTCTCGTAAACGAGCACGGTGACCTAGATTTTTTATTGCTTAATTTTGATGTTCAAATTATCCTCTTTAAGTTGAAAAAATAAAATAAAAACATTTTCGGAAAAAAAAATGCGATGCGAGGAACGTTTTGAGTCGATGTCGTTTGAATTTGTGCGATTTTTTCCACAAATTATAAATTAAATTGTTCCATATGGTCGAGACTTTGAACTTATCAAGTTTCCAGTACAGGCATAAATGGGGTGACATTGGTCCATCATATCTCTTTTGCGAGCACGGTGACCTATCATTTTTATTGTATTTTTCGAAACAGTGCTTGGCAGGGAACATTCAGGGAAAGTTAAAAAAAATCGTTCGACAACTTTTATTTCTGAGGAATCACCTTAAAAAAGGCCAGAGTCGATGAGAGTATCATTATATCTGTTGAAACACCACTTTAAAAGGATAAGTTGTAGTATATACTAATTTGAGCCTACCTCGTGAATACGAGCACATTGTATTTTTATGGCCCATCAATGGCTCTCCATATGCATGGCTTTCCCCAAGCCCAAATCAATGATATTCTACTTCAATACACAACTTTGAGTTCACTGCGCCGAGTCAAGTGCTTCAGAATCTATCTTGTTGTTGAAGACCATCTTCACTGCGATTGCACCGCTGAAAGCTATAGCTATGGACACCATTACAAAAGTGTGCATCTACGGTCGACTGTTTCAAAAGCAGCACTTTGAACTTATATTGTTAGGAAAGTTTTTACGAAACTTTAAATTTATATGCATTCGTATTTTCTTTTTAGGCTACTTTAAATAAAAGCATATATACATTCCCTAGGGAGGTTTAATTTTAAGAACTGTTATTTTCATCATGGACGGTGGATTTTCAATTGGTACCAGAGAACTCGTTTGTTATTGAAGAATGCAGAAATTCATTACATCCGACTGAGTTACCGGATATTCACTTGTAAAGTTAAAAAGGCAAGCACGATATGTTTGTTTGGTATTCTATAGTCCGTTCAGTGCCACCTAATTTCCACCTAATTTATTTCTCATTCACTTACTCAACTTAACCTCACCAAAGCTTGAAATGAATGACGGTGTCAATATAAGTTTATTCACCTGTTGTAAACACGTGCGTAATTTTCTCTTAGTTTTGATTGTTAAACCCAGTCAAGACGTGCTTTCAAACAAAACTTCATCAGATATACATAAAGTCAGTTTATGCAGTACGATCAAAGACAAGAGAATCTCTTATAATTGCATCAAATAACGTCGGATACTAAAAATATTCGCTTGATAAAATTATGAAATAAAATTGTAAATACTGAAAACACGTTTTCTACTAGTATGTCATCATCGGTTGAGAAGTGAAAGAAAAAAATAAAAAGTGCACTTTGCTGTAAAATTAATTATAGTTTATATTGGCGTGATTCCAATATAAAGGAAATTAAAGTGACGGTGCGTTTTTCAGTTAGTTTTCGTTTTACTCCCAACCCGATGATGACTTTTTAATAAATTTAAATTAATTATAATTTTCTCAAGTTTTTAACATTTTGATATTTTATGATGCAGTTAAAATTGCTTCTTTTAACGGCTCACTTACGCATTCGTCTGATTAAATAAAATAAATGGTCCATTTAAAACACAAAATCTAGAACACTATATATTTATTCAGCTGTGGATTATTTGATGAATGTTTTCACGCAAACGAAATATTTGGACTGTGCGTTCAATGTAGGCGTCATTTAAAAACGCAACTGCACGATTTTTAACACAGCTAATATATCTCTCAGATTTAATCCGTATAAAATATTTTTGCTTAGTACCTTGAGTTTGCAATTTATTAACTTTTCAGATTTCAAGTTTTACGTAAATTATTTGCCATCCGATTCCCATACAAACACTGCAATGTTTGACGTGGCGTCCAAAACCGCGACAAGGTCTATCAACAAAATCTTAATATTGCACAAAACTGCGAGTCAATTATTTTCAGAATTGATTTCCTTTAGAAACGTAAGTACGAATTGATACATTTTACTCTAGTACGTGTTAAAAATGCCACATTAATTGATGGTTAATACATTATTTCCGACGCTGAAATCCATTTCATAAAATATTACTTGGAGTGAATAGTATAATCGTGTTCAAACAGCTGTGTCAATGAAAACAGTCGATCGAACACGTAAATTCAACTACAAAAAAGCAAATCGAATAATTCATTCAAGTTGGAACGATTCCTTTTAATATGAAATAAACCTAACAACAACAATAACAACAACAACTAAGAATTTGTACTGAATTATTGATTGTTCACTACCGTTAAACGACAAGGCTTTACATGTAAATGGATGTGTTTGAAGCAAAAATTAAATTCCATGGAATATTTATCAAGCTGCTTGATTTCGGTAAGCAGCACAATAATGCTAAATAAATAGTATTAATCGCGCTCCTCACACGCAACACGTCCCTTTAATTTACAGCAAACCAAACTAGACTTAAGTATACACGAAAGCAGTTTAAGATCAAAGTATATATTAGAGTTTTTACACTTATAAATCAATGCATTTAAAAGTACCTCGTATTTTATCAATTACGCTTGGATGTTTTCTTGAAATTGAATATTTATTAAGGGTTGTTTGTTTTACGCACATAATTTTATCTGCAGTATTTTAAATTGCCAAACAACGCCTTAAACGTAACGTGAATTGTATATTATCAGTTAATTATAAAATAGTATTTTGTATCTTATTAATTGTTCACTTACTTAAAAAATAAAAAAAGGAAAAATAGTACATGATTGTGTTCAGAACGGAAATTGAATATTTATTAAGGGTTGTTTGTTTTACGCACATAATTTTATCTGCAGTATTTTAAATTGCCAAACAACGCCTTAAACGTAACGTGAATTGTATATTATCAGTTCATTATAAAATAGTATTTTGTATCTTATTAATTGTTCACTTACTTAAAAAATAAAAAAAGGAAAAATAGTACATGATTGTGTTTAGAACGGAAATTGAATATTTATTAAGGGTTGTTTGTTTTACGCACATAATTTTATCTGCAGTATTTTAAATTGCCAAACAACGCCTTAAACGTAACGTGAATTGTATATTATCAGTTCATTATAAAATAGTATTTTGTATCTTATTAATTGTTCACTTACTTAAAAAGTAAAAAAGGAAAAATAGTACATGATTGTGTTTAGAACGGAAATTGAATATGTATTAAGGGTTGTTTGTTATACACCACATGTCTTTGACTGCATTATTTTAAATTGTCAAACAAACGCGCAGAACCTGTCGTAAATTGCATACCAGTTAATGAAACATTTTCTTAGTTCGAATTAATTGTTTGCTTACTTCGAATCTAAGGCAAACTAACACATGAATGTGTAAACTATATAGTTATTTAGCTGTTTGTTGTGTTAAACCGCGTAATTTTGTCATGCAATATTAATTGCTTCATACACTTAAGGCGTTCTCTTAACAACAGCCTAACTGTAAAGTAAAATCGGTAACTACAGTTTATATTATTATTTGTTTTTACAGTAGTATAATACGATGTACCTAAGGGTATCTCAATTACTCTCTTTACTTCAAGGAAAAACAATTAAATGGACGTGTTTAAAATTCAAACTGAAAACCACGCTCAATCTATTCAGCTGTTGAACCACATAATTTTCCCAAGTTATGTTTACAACACTGATTGCACTTGCAAACGGTTCACGTGGATTATGTCACTCTACCAAGACGTTTGGCAAAAGTGAGATGTTTTTTCCTATTTCCGGCCGCCATGTTGGTGCCCCTCAGAGGGACACCAACATGCATGGCGTCTCCATACTGAGCTCTATAAATTTGTGTGGAACATTTTGACCAATAACTCGAGTACGGAATACCGCACAGACCTGAGAGTTGGACTGATTCCTTATTTATTTATTATCTATGACATGTCAATTCCTTGACTCCATTCATTGAACGGTTTCGATTTTTTTTATTTATGGCGTGACAGTGAAAACCGAGAATACACTATCTTATAATAGCACGTAAACAGCATAGGACGCAAAGGTCAAATTATAGCTTCTTTCTCTGCTCCATTGTTAAACAGTGCGAAAAGTCTGTTTAAAATGTATGCATCGCAATCGCAGTTGTGGGGCTTAAACTCACTTACACGTCTTTGAAATACAAGTTATTTTCCTTGGTTAAGTTTCCTGCTTGCGGAAATATTATAAAGATACGTTTCTAAAGTGTTTTATTGCTAAGCTCAGGATTTAAATTCTCCGCACTTGCTAAAAGAAATTCGTCTGTTTTTAAGATAAGAGAATTTATATTTAGGTGTTCCGGTTGGGGTTAGCCGAGTTGGGTACGGTGTGGACAAACCAATTCCTTGAAATTGTCAAAGAAATGAACCGAAGCATAGTACTTTACTCGCATACGCGTCTTTGTTAACCATCAGAATGCTAGTTCCACACTGACGGATAACAAAATGGCTCTATAAGCTTCTATACAAACTCCCTTCAAGTAAACTCAAGACGCTTATAAACTTCACGTCTTCTAGGGGTTGGGTGAGTGGGGGTCTGAAGTGCTCGACACCAAAAAAACTTCGACTGGATTATGACCCGGGCTCGGCCTCAGGCCTTGCCCGGTTAATAAGTACATACCGTATTTCCTCGAATAAGCGCACCCCCTCGACCAAAATAGCAAATAAGCGCCCCCCTCCCCTCCCCCTCACTTTCTTGAATAGTAAGGATATCACAAGGAAAGCCTGTTTCTAGCCTGATCTTAGCCTTATCTTAGTCACGCAACTTCAATAAAGATTCTAAACATGTAATTTAATCTTTAATTTTGGCTCTGACTAGTTCCTTTCTAGTCGATTGGGACACTTGACCATTGTTTCAATTTCCACGTTTTCAATTTGGAGCGCTTGAAAACTTTTAAACCAAAATCTAATAGTCTATAAGCGAGCATTCGAGCATTCTTCTACGAGATGACCAGAGATGCCTGGACTCTGTAACTGAGATTTAATACTATGAAGTACATTAACCTGAACAAGAGGATATTACCGATATTATCTGTTCGGAAGGCCTATAATCGCCTCAGATATTCGGATTGAAGTTTCGAGTTTTCTTTAGGGAAATATCATCTAGAACTTTCTTAATATGGGAAAATTAATACCTATTATTTTAGGAGGGATAACAATTTCGTTTTTGGTACAAAAAAGGTCAGCTAGGATTTTCGGAAAGGAAAAATCAGCAAGGAAGAGCTGAGATTTTCGGGAAATGACTAAAAAGTCCCTAATAAATTCGTGAAGTCTAAAGTTCCCCTAAAATGACCGAACAGATATAAATTTTATAGCGCAGCTTAGAATTAATTTATAGATCTTTAAAAGCACACCAGACAGCCTAAAATAGTGTTTTAAAGCATTTGGGAGAAAACCGTCGTTGGGTGCCCCTGTAATTTGTTTCGATCTAAACAACTATCTCGCTAGTCTGTAGAGGCCCTCAGATGCGCGTTTGAACGAGTTGTAACACTCCTAAGCGTTACGTACACTAACTAAGTCTTTTTAATGCAATTTCCTAAACAGTGTGGGTTTGAAAACATCATACGTGGGATGGCTAAACGTACGTACAGTGCCATCTCGTAATAAATTATATCCGAGCTTACTAATAATATATACCCTTTCAACAACACTAGCAGATGAAACGTTATACCTCTAATATGAAATGTTAAATTAATTTCTCATTCACTTACTCAACTTAACCTCACCAAAGCTTGAAATGAATGACGGTGTCAATATAAGTTTATTCACCTGTTGTGAACACGTGCGTAATTTTCTCTTAGTTTTGATTGTTAAACCCAGTCAAGACGTGCTTTCAAACAAAACTTAATCAGATATACATAACGTCAGTTTATGCAGTACGATCAAAGACAAGAGAATCTCTTATAATTGCATCAAATAACGCCGGATACTAAAAATATTCGCTTGATAAAATTATGAAATAAAATTGTAAATACTGAAAACACGTTTTATACTAGTAAGTCATCATCGGTTGAGAGGTGAAAGAAAAAAATAAAAAGTGCACTTTGCTGTAAAATTAATTATAGTTTATATTGGCGTGATTCCAATATAAAGGAAATTAAAGTGACGGTGCGTTTTTCAGTTAGTTTTCGTTTTACTCCCAACCCGATGATGACTTTTTAATAAATTTAAATTAATTATAATTTTCTCAAGTTTTTAACCTTTTGATATTTTATGATGCAGTTAAAATTGCTTCTTTTAACGGCTCACTTACGCATTCGTCTGATTAAATAAAATAAATGGTCCATTTAAAACACAAAATCTAGAACACTATATATTTATTCAGCTGTGGATTATTTGATGAATGTTTTCACGCAAACGAAATATTTGGACTGTGCGTTCAATCTAGGCGTCATTTAAAAACGCAACTGCACGATTTTTAACACAGCTAATATATCTCTCAGATTTAATCCGTATAAAATATTTTTGCTTAGTACCTTGAGTTTGCAATTTATTAACTTTTCAGATTTCAAGTTTTACGTAAATTATTTGCCATCCGATTCCCATACAAACACTGCAATGTTTGACGTGGCGTCCAAAACCGCGACAAGGTCTATCAACAAAATCTTAATATTGCACAAAACCGCGAGTCAATTATTTTCAGAATTGATTTCCTTTAGAAACGTAAGTACGAATTGATACATTTTACTCTAGTACGTGTTAAAAATGCCACGTTAATTGATGGTTAATACATTATTTCCGACGCTAAAATCCATTTCATAAAATATTACTTGGAGTGAATAGTATAATCGTGTTCAAACAGCTGTGTCAATGAAAACAGTCGATCTCACCTTAACAAAAAATATATTTTTTTATGAACACGTAAATTCAACTACAAAAAAGCAAATCGAATAATTCATTCAACATTGGAACGATTTCTTTTAATATGAAATAAACCCAACAACAACAATAACAACAACAACTAAGAATTTGTACTGAATTATTGATTGTTCACTACCGTTAAACGACAAGGCTTTACATGTAAATGGATGTGTTTGAAGCAAAAATTAAATTCCATGGAATATTTATCAAGCTGCTTGATTTCGGTAAACAGCACAATAATGCTAAATAAATAGTATTAATCGCGCTCCTCACACGCAACACGTCCCTTTAATTTACAGCAAACCAAACTAGACTTAAGTATACACGAAAGCAGTTTAAGATCAAAGTATATATTAGAGTTTTTACACTTATAAATCAATGCATTTAAAAGTACCTCGTATTTTATCAATTACGCTTGGATGTTTTCTTGAAATTGAATATTTATTAAGGGTTGTTTGTTTTACGCACATAATTTTATCTGCAGTATTTTAAATTGCCAAACAACGCCTTAAACGTAACGTGAATTGTATATTATCAGTTCATTATAAAATAGTATTTTGTATCTTATTAATTGTTCACTTACTTAAAAAGTAAAAAAGGAAAAATAGTACATGATTGTGTTTAGAACGGAAATTGAATATGTATTAAGGGTTGTTTGTTATACACCACATGTCTTTGACTGCATTATTTTAAATTGTCAAACAAACGCGCAGAACCTGTCGTAAATTGCATACCAGTTAATGAAACATTTTCTTAGTTCGAATTAATTGTTTGCTTACTTCGAATCTAAGGCAAACTAACACATGAATGTGTAAACTATATAGTTATTTAGCTGTTTGTTGTGTTAAACCGCGTAATTTTGTCATGCAATATTAATTGCTTCATACACTTAAGGCGTTCTCTTAACAACAGCCTAACAGTAAAGTAAAATCGGCAACTACAGTTTATATCATTAATTTCTTTTACACTAGTATAATACGATGTACCTAAGAGTATCTCAATTACTCTCTTTACTTCAAGGAAAAACAATTAAATGGACGTGTTTAAAATTCAAACTGAAAACCACGCTCAATCTATTCAGCTGTTGAACCACATAATTTTCCCAAGTTATGTTTACAACACTGATTGCACTTGCAAAAGGTCCACGTGGATTATGTCACTCAAACAAGACGTTTAGATCATCTTTTACTCACGCGACTTTGCAGAAAGGAACACTCGACTGAAGACTGCGAGAGTCGTCAGACGAACTACACCTACTACTGAGGTGTTTTATAAAGGCAATATTTAAGGTATGTTAACGCTATCCTTTGGTTGCCAATTCATTCAACCTTACTGAAAAACTAAGTCACACTTCCTGAACCAGGTTTTACTCCACTGCAAATACCTAGCGCAAATCGTTAAAAATCTTTTTTTTTAATCAAAAGTGGAACTAGCTAACTGTGAACTGTGAATCATTCTTACGATGAGATTCACATTTATATGACGACCATTTCAGCAAGTCTTCTTTATTTCGACCTATTTACATTAAATAACAATTTTTGTCTGCATTTTTTCGCAATAGTTATTTCTGCGTTCTTCTTCGTCAGGTTAACTAAGGCAAAGTGAGTGCTAAAGATTGCTGTTAAATTCATGTTCAGCCAGTGTGAAGTAACTCTTATTTTTGTTCATACATGTATTCGACGTTTTCCTGCAACGATATTTCCTTGCCATACTGTGATAAATAACGTATGTTACTCATGATTTTATTACACGGAACATCCAAAACGTGAAAAAACCTACTTTCTTCTTTTTGATAAACGTGAAGAGCTTTTTTAAAGATCGCTAAAAGAACATGATTTTTTAAATTAAATTGAACAAATACAACGAAGAACATTAAGCGGATTATTTACGTGTATAACGTTTTCATCAACCGTTGAATTTCACTATACTGGCGTAACAATGTGTCACATGGCCAACAGGCCTTCTTTACTTTGTCTTGCAGCACTTATTTCACTGCCGTAACACTTACTAGTGACACTCCTCGCAGATGTTCGGTTTACGGGTTCAACTGAGGAAACTGTTCAAAAACCAGATACATCACAATTTGAAGAGAAAAATGTCCATGTGCTACGTGGCACTTGTGCGAAGACTGGTTTAAACAAAATATGAAATTAAAAAGTGCCAAATAATTGAAATTGTTTCCATACGTTTTGGGATTTGCCCGTTTTCAGTGGAATTGAAACCAGATATACTGTATAAAAAAAACAGAGATATTATATTATATTATATTGTATCATATAATTATGTTTTGCTTCCGATTATGCTTAATTATTCCTGCTGATCTTGCAGGGTATCTCCATTATGTAATTGTTGGTCAGAAAAATAAAAAAAATAAAAAAATAAAAACACGAATGAATGAATGAATGAATGAATGAATGAATGAATGAATGAATGAAAAATAAAATTGTTGGTCATTGATTTTATATAAACATCCAAAGGCACAAAGTTAACCTGACATGTGACTGAACTGCAGGCTGTAACAGGGAGAGAAAAACAGGACTCAATATACATTAATCCCGGCCGTATACATCTCCTAATTTAACCTGAACTTACAAAAAATAAAACTATATGTTATTAAGTATTAAGTTATATAAACCTACTGAGTCATTCGAAATAATTATGTGGATAAATATCTAGCAAACGTAGATTGGTATAACTTAACTCAATTTGATAGCCGAGTTTGAGACAATTGTATGCTTTTTTTTTAAATATTCCATTCCTTTAAAGAATTACAAGCTTTAAATGAAATAGCTGATGTGGAATTTTAGTTTGAAAAATGTTACTTTCGCAAGTACAACTGCACATTATTTTCAACATAGGCAAAAATATCCAGCAGTATAACTGATTAGATATGAAACGAGATATAGCTTTCCACACAATTGTAAATGGCTGTTGAGAAAATAAATAAACAAACAATATGGAGGCAAACGCTAAAGAGATAAAGGGACACTGTCCTCATTTGTAGCATGATTTTGGAAAGCTCAAAAATATATCTAGATCATAGGAAGCTGAACAATAAT
Source organism: Desmophyllum pertusum (assembly GCA_029204205.1). NCBI lineage: Eukaryota > Metazoa > Cnidaria > Anthozoa > Scleractinia > Caryophylliidae > Desmophyllum > Desmophyllum pertusum. The sequence continues at coordinate 179,596 of MU826854.1, forward strand.
GGTTTGATTCTGTAGAATAGTTTTCGACAAATGACAGGAACCCATTAGGAAGTGAGAATGACTAACGACAGCGAGGATGGAAATGGATTACAATATGGATTTTTGAAAAAAAAAAATGACAGGCTGTCATTTTTTCAAAGTTTCAAGTTTGGCTCCGAAATTAAATTTGGCAAATATGTTGTTGCAGTATGGAATTTCTTCAAGAAATTGCTTTTTATAATTTAGTTAGAGTTTATTAAGAGCGGCTTTCTGTAAAAGTCGACCAAACGGTGGCACAAGTCAAAAATCGAATTCGCTCATATTTTGCTCATAGATAGACCCTAGTCAGAAACTTAACGGACTGTAGTAAGTTTTTGAAAATACAGCTTTTTTCGGTAAAAATATGCGAAAAGTCATTTTGCCCCGATTGGGCCCAAAATCGACTTCCGGTTAGACAGAATTTTCGGAAAAATTGATCGCTTCGCGCACCATACTAATAAATAATAAATCTAACTTAGTTTTGAGCCCGAAACAATATCAAAATCATAGGCTAAATTTGCGAACTTGTTCCAAGCTAATTTATGCAGAGAAAACATTGACCATTTTATCTATGTGCGATAACTTAAAATTTCGTAAAAACGTTTTCTACGGGTTAATTATACGTTCATCTGATAGGATATGTAAAAAAATATCTGGGTAAATGATTTTAAGTGGCCTGCTTTGGCCCATGTTTATGACTTATTTTGCCGAAAATATGCCGTTTGATGTGTAAATAATGGCGTGACGCGGCCAATCGCAATCGGTAAGGATACTCGATAATAATCACTTTAACATAGCTATAGGGAAACGCATAAATTATTAATATAGCTGATCATTAAATCGGAACCTAAAGAACATCTCTTATTTACTTGTTTTATTCTACTATTAGTATATTAGCATTTTGAAACCACAAGTACATTTTATGACCTAAACTATGTGTTTGTTTCTCTTCAAGCTTTGCAAGTTTGAAATACTATCATCTTTTGTTCATTCTTCAAACACTATAACTGTATCGCCCTCTTGGTAAACTAGAACTTTCAGGTAAAGATCAAATGAGTAAATTATGATCTTGAATCATTCTCCCTGCAGCATGTTCGACATAGCTAGAGCATTGCGTGACTCTGTTAGCGTTCGACGGGAAGAAATATGTTTTAATGTTTTATATTCCCATTTTCAAATAGCTAAGTTTATTACTTTCGCTGATTACCACTAATTAAAAATAGTTGAGAAGTACAACTAACCAGTTCTCAATGGTTTTTTAATTTTAAATGAGTGATAAATTAATATGTGGAGAAATGCTCTCTGCTGGTACGGCCATTGGTATATACCTATTTCAATTAACGTTGTCGGATAAAAATCGGATAAAAGCGTAAAGCCTACAAGACAAGACCAAATGGTAGTCTGGGTATTCATTATAATTTGCATATCGCTGGAAAAGAAATCTACACGTTTTTATTTCGCACGTGATGTATTTGGTCTGCCCCGAATTATATAATTTGTTTTTCCATGTTTTTTTCGCTAGCTTATTTTGCTACAATTTAGTTTGGCTAACAGTAGCTTACTTCTACAGGTTTAAAACAAAAAGGAAACGTTATAAATAATGTTTTACATGTTACTTCTCATTAGTATTCGTTGCGTGCAGCAGTTTTCTACTTTTACCCATGCTACCTTCGGTTTTGTCTTGTGGGCTTTGCAGGCTTTTAAAAACATTTCTATCCGACAACGTTAATTGAAATAGGTGTATACAATATGCTCAGCCTCGACAAGAAAACAATGACGGCGAAAATTATTTTGTGTTTCAATAATACTACATGTATACAAAAAATATTAAAATAGCACTTTCGTTGCTTGCTGAATCCAGTGCTATTTTAATTATTTATTTCTCATAACATTGGGCATCTCTGGTTCCGCTACTGCTGGTTTTCGTTTTCATAGCGACAGGGCCATGGGCTTGGGAGTCCAAAATATTCCAGTAACTATATAGAGGGTCCTGATGGATTCTTAGTTACAAATTAGAATTTGGGAAATCCTCAGTTATCAGTTGGAATTTTAGCCGTCTCTCAGCTATCAGTTTTGACCGATCTCAGTTGATAATGACTCGATCGAGCCTCGACATTCTTCGGAAGACCTCGTATAATCCTTGGAAATCTTACGTTGATTTTCGGCAATCTCTAAAAGACCGGAATTATTTAATTTAGTAACGCTTAGACATCTTCGGGTGATCTTAATGTAATTGCCAATTTATGTCAATGTATTATTTATCCCTAAAAGCTCAGTAAGATGTTTCAGATTAGGTGCGAAATACTTCGCTGCTTCGCAGTTCACACATGTGTCGTGTTGTAAGACTACTGAACTGGAGACATCGTGGCGCATCTCGGACGTGCAAAATTTGCACTCTGGGATGCTAAAATGTTCAGTAACTGTTCACTCATTTCTCAGGATCAGTTTGATTTGACAACTGTTTGATGTTGCCATGACAACCGTGTGTTTTGACATGCAGATTTATCGGCCCAATTATTGAATTTTTAAATGACATTTCATTTACCGATTTACTGGCTTGTTTCTGACGTCACGAGAAAAGAAAACCTGAAATAGAAGATGGTGTACTTCATGACGTACGTATATTAAACGTAGACGTCATAATAACAGCAAAACCACGCGGAACAAAGGGCTGGCCTGAACAGAGCTCTCCCCAGGCAGTGATGTTGCGCTTAGCTTATTCAGTGCATGATAAACATCAACTTGTTCAATTATTCCTTTGTTTGTGCCTCGAGCGTGAGTGCGCAAAACCGCAACGATGACATACACCATCCGTTGCATTTAGTCAGTAAAGAGCAAAAAAGGTGCGTGGTGCAACCGCGCCCGACTAAAGAGCGAAGACTGGGACGAGGCAGATGACTGCACGACGACTTGTCAAGGTATTGAGACAAATCGGAAACGTGCACAATTGAAAATGAAAACGTCTATGGTTTTATTAATAATTGGGCTAAAAGAAGTAGTATCTAGTAGTACGGATATTTTGTGAGTTGCCGTTCCAGGGGGTTGTTGTTATTGTCGTACCTCTCTGTTAGAGTTATCCTGGTAGCATTTAGGGTATTGGGTATTAAGTGGTTTTGTTTTAGAAATGGTGCATCTTAGGAGTGAAACTGAATTCGAGTCACACCCATATAGCGTGATTCTGTTATCCTTGAGGGGTTCCTTTCAAAAGAAATTACAGTCTGCACTGCGACTTTGTGATCAACATCGTGTACTGGTCACGCAACGGTTTCCAAGTCTCACTTCAACTGCCTTCAAAACGGGTGAACAAAAATTATCTCGGATTGCTCTTATTTTTTAAAGAGTTCACAACTAGGTAGTTTATATTTATAGCCTTGGCTTGTTTTGAGGCTACTTGGACGGAATTCTCAAAATAACTCCTGTTCAACCGCAATCGGGTACGAAAAAATAAAACTGCTAAAAGCGATGCCATAAATTATAATTAAACAAACAAAGAAAACAAAAATGGTTCCATTATGTTTTTCATTTACCTTTATCTAGATATCTTCCTGTGATTAATTGGAAATCACTTTTTTTATCAGAGCGAGTCTTCGGTGAATAGCCGTGTCACGCCATTGTTCACACATCAAACGGCATATTTTCGGCAAAATAAGTGATAAACACGGGTCAAAGCGGGCCACTTAAAATCATTTACCCAGATATTTTTCTATATATCCTATCAGATGAACATATAGTTTACCCATAGAAAACGTTTTTACGAAATTTTAAGTTATCGCACATAGATAAAATGGTCAATGTTTTATCTGCATAAATTAGCTTGCAACAAGTTCGCAAATTTAGCCTATGATTTTGATCTTGTTTCGGGCTCAAAACTAAGTTAGATTTATTTCATTTTTCATTCAATCGAAGACCTAGAAAGTATATAAATGTTATTTAAAGATTCGAAAATAGCTGTAGTATGGTGCGCGAAGCGATCAAATTTTGCGAACATTCTGTCAAACCGGAAGTCGATTTTGGGCCCAATCGGGGCAAAATGGTTTTTCGCATATTTTTACCGAAAAAAGCTGTATTTTCAAAAACTAACTACAGTCCGTTTAGTTTCTGACTAGGGCCTATCTATGAGCAAAATATGAGCGAATTTGATTTTTTGACTTGTGCCGCCGAAAGCCGATTTTAGTCGATTTTTACATACATTTAGGGACCATTTCGTGCATTTATATCACTGGTTTTGAGCAAATACGCCGGGACAGTGTCCCTTTAACGTGACTTGATTGTTGTAACTGTTAATTTGTAGGTTGAGGCATTTTCATTTCCACAATGAAATTTCCTCTGTTTTGGTTGGTTTTTGTGCTGCTGGCAGATATGTGCAGAACCAGTGAAGGTAGAAATGACATTTATTTCATATTTTTGTACTCCGTTCATTTGCTTTACTGTTCTATATGTTTGGATAAAACAATCAATTTCCTCCTGCCTTATTTTATTGAAATATCCATTCAAATGGTAGCTTTTTCCCTGATATTATTTATATTTATCTTTAAGAAACATGGAAAACTTCAAGAGGACATAATAGTTCTGTACAATTTTGCCCAATACCAAAGAAGATATGAATTGAGGAAACCTGAAGTAAACTAGACTAGTAGGTAAACGGAAGATATTAACTCATTTTTTACTGATTTCCTGATGGTTTCCTTGCAGCGTCCGCAGTGGATATTTTCGTCCGAAGCGAAGGTTGCAATGATCCCGGAAAAGCTCCAAACACATGTGGTATAGCTTACATCAAGGTGAATGGAAAGGATTACTCACTTCACGGCAGGGGAATTAATGTCGTTGTTGTGGACGCTACAATAGGTAATAAAGTAATCAGGACTTCTGTATTTTCTTCTTATTGTGAAATAAAAGAGGACGTCAGAGAACGTAACTCCCAAAGACGACGCGAAATGCTATCCCATGTACAAAATGAACTATTGAAAAACCAACATTACTATACTGAATTCCAATTCGACCTGGAAACAGCGGAAGAGAAGAGCCACTATGTGGATTTCCTTTGAAATTTCCATTGATTTATTTATGTTTTATTATTGAAAGTGGTTATAACGCCTGTTTAACGTTATCTTATGGAATTAAAATATCTCGTGCGTACACCATGTACCAGAGGGTTTTTTTCTACGAGATTTTCTCGTTTTCGTGGGTTCACTGGTCACATAAACTCCTCACTGGCATGCACTTTGGTAAAGCAGCATCAGATTGAGAAAAATAATGATAACAAAAAACAACAACAAAAACAGCAACAGCAAAAGCAACAAGACAACAAACTAAAATAGAAACTAACAAAGGAATAAATCGAAGTAAAGATTAACAATGTAAGTATGTACTTATTTATTTCAATTTAGGGGTCGTCCTTCAGACAAAGACATACGATACTTATGGAGATTCTAACGCTCCTAACCGCTTGACAGGCTTTCTCAATTCTTTACAAGGAGAGTAAGTGTCAATTTTTTCACCATTTATTTTACATTATGTTTGAAATTTTATTTTTGATGAGCTGTAAAACAAACCTACTTACCATTAAGATTTCGGAGCTACACGATGTTCCCCAGTTATACCACAACACACAAGTGAACCGGGTGCGGCGAATATCATTTTAGATATCGTCTTCCAAAATTACTATATTGTGTCATTAGTATAGTTCTGTTCCATTACTTGTTTCTGATTGGCAGGGCGCGCAGTTTATTGTATATCATGGGCATGGGGTATTATCAAGATATATTTTGAAACAAACTTCAGAAACTGAACACGCCGCGTGGGTTTACTGGGCTGTAGTTAACGTTGTTTCTCTGAGATAGGAATGAAGCTGCCAGGCAGAAATACTAGAGCAAACCATGACGACAACGACAGAAAAAATGTCACTAAACAAAACCATTAATGAGCAATACAATAGCTATTCACGTGCGTTATACTGTTTGGTACATTTCTTAGCCGTCCTCTGCAAAACAACAGCGTGAAATGACCAAATTCTGGGTTTTCAGAGAACATTAACCGGAACGGCGAATTTCTCAAGTTTCTCTTTGGATTTGAACGCCACTTTACATATTCAGCTGAGGATAGTTCTGACACCGACAGGCAAACTGAATGGAACTAAAGATTCGGGAGATTCTGATGTTAAATATAACTTCTTGCTCTTTTGGTTGACAAAATGCAAGTATAGGCTCCATTTCTTGCCATCAAAATAATTTAATTTTCAATTTAAACGGGGGATTGAGAAGATACGCATTTTAATAGTAGATTTCCTGTAGCTTTCTCACACACCACTGGTAGCCTTGTCAAGCCGATCTCCGCAAGCCTGACCTTTATTGTAAAATCAAAAACTATACACATATCACGCTAAAACTGGGAAGCTTCCAAAAATTACAAGGCTTGTACATTGGCTACATTGTATAACGCCTAAATTAAAAAAAAATGCAAAGTGGGTGGGAAGGTCAGTAATGGCGGACGCAACAAAAACAACTGCCCACCTCACCGGTCACATGACCTATACCCAGGCCCCAGCGGTGTGTGAGAAAAACATTTTCCACTGACGTATTTCGTTTCATTCAGCCGTGGAAAATTACCCTTCTCTCCAAGGCAAGATGGTTACCGATTGCTTGTGGCGTCGTAAGACATGAACTAACGTCATGGAATTCACCCTCTCACTATAGCTTGTACTTGTTACCATATAAATGAATAACCGACTGTAAATATTAATTAAGAAATTATACTCTTAAACCTAGGAGACCAAATGCTTTCTCTTAGCTTAGCTCTAGCTACTTTTCTTTTTATTGTTTTTGTTTTGTAGTTACTAATTTTGTAACTCTGTGTGGCGTCAAAGTGACCCACATATACTTCAAAACTAATAAAAGGTACCAAGTGATATCGTCAAAACGAATAACTGCAAATCGGAGAATTCAAACTTTGGGTATACTTTCTTTTTCTTTTATTTTTGTATTTTATTTTATTCGATATTTTTGACAGGAACATCCATTTTAGCCTAGGGCTAGTTTAAATTTTGTCCTGAATAAAATAAATATAACAAAATACATATAATACAATGCATTACAAAAATTGACAGTATACGCTGTGATCTATCTAGCCCTCTGAACTTTTTTAAAGGAGCTATGTCACGGATGGCTCATCTTGAAAAATATTGGCCAATTTTTTCAAGTTCACCGTTCGCAATTCGTCTTAATCTTCTCCAACCCCAACCATCCTTGTTCCTGTTTGGTTTATTATTACCTCTTTGGTGTTTTTTCTAACTTAGTAAACTATTATTTTGATGCTTTCTTCAGTTTGAAGGTGATTTTGTACTTCGCAAAAATGACTTAAAATATCGTGAAATAGCTCCTTTAAATCTAAATCTAAATTGTTAATCTACAAAGGGGCTAGCCCATCACTGCAGATGTGCGGTGCTAGTGCGAGTGCAATATACATGTTAAATTAATCGTGCTAATACAAATGCTGAATAAAATATGGTAAGATGATCATATAACTTAAGCGTGCTCTGGTGCAAGTGCTCAAACATTAAAAATCATATAATTACTCTAGATTAATAAAATGCGCTTTAAGAGCTGCTTTGAAAGTCCCTATAGAGGCCTGGTCAATCACGGAGGGCGGTATTTGGTTCCACTCAGCTATTGTTCTTGCTAAGAAACTGTTCTTGTATGTGTTACTATTACTACTAAGCGAAATGAATTTCTTAGGATGGTATTGCCTTGTCTGCCGTTCTTTTGGATTTAAATAGGGCGGGAGGTCTAAGAATATCTGTCCATTCATAGTTTTGTACATCATCGTGAGTCTTGCTTCCTCACGTCTTTGCTGTAAAGTGGGCCATTCCAGTTCGTTCAGTATAGTTGTTACTGTTCCTGGTGTTCGATCGTAACACCGTTTAACGAAACGTGCAGCTCTCCTCTGTACAGCCTCGATGTCATCTATCTGTTTTTGCACGTGCGGGTCCCAGACGCTGCTTGCGTATTCTAAATGCGGCCTTACTAGAGCATGGTAGGCCTGTTTCTTGATTTCCTCAGGGCAGTTACTCAGATTTCTTCTCACGAATCCAAGTGTCCGATTTGCTTTCCCCACAATGTTAGATATGTGTTTGTTCCAATTCAGGTCCTTTGTGAGTTCAACCCCTAGATATGGATGGTGTTGTACTGTTGTGAGTTCTTGTCCCCCGATCTTGTACTGGTATTCTATAGGGTTATGGCATCGATATATTCTGAGGATGCTACATTTATTTGTATTAAATGACATTTGCCACTTGTGTGCCCAGTCATTTAGGTTATCAAGATCGCGTTGCAGGGACTGGGCATCTTGGATGCTTCCAACAACTCCATATAGGGCACTGTCATCTGCGAAAAGGCCCATCTGTCCGTCTATTTGGTCTCCAATGTCATTTATATAGAGGAGGAACATTAGCGGCCCTAGGACAGTACCCTGGGGAACTCCTGATTTAACTTTTGTCGGGGTAGAACATGCGCCATTTGTAACTACTGTCTGGGATCTTTCAGTTAGCCAGGACTCGATCCAGAGATTTAAATTTCCACGGATACCATAGTGATATATTTTGTGTAGCAACCGATGGTGTGGGACAGTGTCAAATGCTTTCGAGAAGTCAAGCAGTAACATGTCAGTTTGCAGATTTCGGTCAAGGTTTCTAGCTACTTTCTCGATGATAGTTATTAGTTGTGTCTCGCAGGAGTAGCCCTTCCGAAATCCATGTTGGAAGTCAACTAATATTCTGTGGGTGTCCAGGTGAGCCATCATGTGGTGGAAAATGATGTGCTCCATTATTTTGCATGGCACTGATGTTAATGAGATGGGCCTGTAATTGCATGCTGCTGTTCTGCTGCCCTTTTTGAACACTGGTGTTATATTTGCCTTCTTCCAGTCGTCTGGGACTTGTCCCGTATTCATGGATTGGTTGAATATGAGTTGGAGGAATGGAGCGATTTCCTCTGCCGCCTCTTTTAGTACCCAACACGGGAGGTTGTCTGGACCATTAGCTTTCTTTACGTTGATGTTCCTTAAGAGGTTAACTATACCTTGTTTTTGGAAGTCTAGAGGTGGTATGTCTGGGACACTGCTTAGCACTAGGTCTGGGATACTGGTCATGTCTTCATCAGTAAACACAGATTGAAACTGGTTGCTCAAAAGTTCTGCCTTTTGATGGCTATCCGATGTTTCAATACCTCCAGAGTTTAAAGTACTAATTCCAGTGCTCTCTTTCCTAGTTGACTTAATATAGGACCAAAATTTCTTGCTTGTTGTTGGCTGATTATTCCCTGCTGGCCAGTCAAGAAGATCAAGGACATATTTGTTATGAGCATCTGATAGTTTTGCCTTGAATGTTTTGCGTAAGTTTTTGAAACTTTTCCAGTCTTGTTCATTCTGTGTTCTTTTTGCTCTATTATAGTACCGTTGTTTCTTACGCATCATTTTTCTCAGTGCAGGAGTAAGCCAGGGGATATTCCATCTGCCACTTAACATTTTTGTGGGGACATGATGTTGCATTGCATTTATGGTAATATCTTTAAAATACTTCCAGTTGTCTTCAACACATTTCTGTAATGGCTCAGTGTTAAGGAATTTATTCCAGCTATCACTGACCTCTTTCTTCAGACTGTCAGTATTCGCTCTCTTGTATATGTAAATCTTTCGAGGGTTTTTCTTTTGTGGTCTTCTTTTGAGATCTAGATCTGTGATAACTATATCGTGATCGCTCATACCGTCTTCGACTTGGATGTCGTTAACGAGGCTGGGATTTGTGGTGAGTACAAGGTCTTTAAACTCCTCGAGATTAGAAATTTGCCTTATTGTTAAGGGAAGTTGATTAAATGTGCGAGCTCCATTATACGGTAGCTACCATGTACTTAGCTAGAGGAACGCGCAATAAGTCTCGGTGCCGAGTGCAGTAGCTGTGAATTTCCTTGGCATGCTTGAATTCGCCAATGAGGTGTTGCTTTGGAAACAATTGTCGCATGTCCCTGAGGGAGGGTTAAAAGGCTGTTATCCCAGAATGACCCTTTTCAGAATTGTGAAGCCACTCCTTTTCACCTTGTACATCTGACAACTAGTTTCCTTTGATGTACCCGCCCTCATAATATATAATTTTTGTCCTCACCGTAGCGTTATCGTTGTGGTCGCCGTTCAAGATGAAGCTTCCAAGTTCTTTGCGGATTCAGCAATTGACGCTCTTAAGAGACTAGGCGCCAAAGACCCCATCAAGCCAGAATTCCGAGGATCATATGCTTTTGTTGGATATGCAAGAGTAAAGAAACCATCATGGATTACACAACAGTGGCGAGGTGGCGGCCAGGGACCCAGTGAGGTCTCTGTGAAAGTTCCACTCACACCAAGTGCGTAAGGATATATTTATCGTAAAAATCCATATTCATCAAAATACTATATTATAAAATTAATTAAGATCAGTCAGTCAGCTCATCGACTTCCTTGCAGCAAATTCGTCAATAGTTAACAATAGTAAAAACCTATCCAGAAAGCGCATTTTTTTTTTCACTACCATTAAAAAGTAAATATGCAGATTTATTACTGACCGTAGTTGGAAGTTCCAAAGAGCCTCATGACCTCACGAAATTGACCTTCAAAGTATCGAAGAATTTGACTACGGCCGCCGCCATTTTGAAGACTACGCAGCAACCTGGCCGCATAATCGTGACGTCATTCCGTGCAACCTGAATTGGCGGTAATTAATCTTCATTTTTACTTTTTAATGGTAGTGAAAAAAAAATGCGCTTAATGGAGTGACCTTCTCCTCTAAAATGTGCATGCAAACAAATAGGTAAAATGAAGATACTTCTAAACTCATTCTTCCTGATTAGGATTGTTTTCTTACAGATCCCTTCGTGGATATTCACGTCCGAAGCGAAGGCTGCAATGATCCAGGAAAAACGCCAAACACATGTGGTATTGCTTCTATCAAGGTGGATGGAATAGATCGCTCACTTCACGGCAGAGGACATAACGTCGTTATTGTGGACGCTAAAACAGGTAACGGATTACTTGAGAGATTAATTCATTGATCATATTTTTTCTATTTCAATATAGTTACGAAAACTTTAAAAGTAAAAATTAATGTAGAACATTTTTTGAGTATTTAATATTTCAAAGAATTTCGAATTTCGAGCTTTGTTCTTTTTGCTCAAATTTCGTCAAAATTTCCGATAGCGAAGACTGAAGTTCGGTAAATTGAAAGTTCACCCGTTAATTCTTTTAAAATAATTCCATTTTTTACTGATTCGCCCAATATAGTCTTCCGTTTCGTATTTGATTAAAACTTGAAAGCCATTGATTTTTGGAAGAGCTTGGTTCCTTCTGTAATCCCATAGGTAGAGTTTAGCGATAGTTAAGTAAGGGGCACGATCTTGATATCAAACCAACTATAAAATCGTGTTTGGTGAGATTAATATATTATCTGTGGAAAACGTGGCACAAGGGAACCAGTACAATTCAAAGTCATCCTGGAAAGCTCTAGATAAATGCTAATTTGTAATTTTTATGCAGTGCTATGTTGTTATGCAATTTTATTGCAAAATTATAATAGACCCACTAAAGTCAAATTGATTTTACTTCTATGTAGGTGCTGTGCTTGAGGCAAAAGCATTTGATACTTACGGAGATGATAATGCTGGTAACAGCCTTGGAAGCTATCTTGACTCCAAAAACGGACGGTAAGTAGCATTTAATTACTTACTAATTTTCCATTATCATCAATGAATATTCCTGCGGTAGCATTTAGATCAAACTAATATATTCCGGAAATCCAATTAGTGGTTTAACGTCATCAGTATGGAATTTCTGGCTTTAAATCGCAGACGACCTTTCTCGCGGGATGCTGCCAGCGGCGCGCGATGGAAGTCGGCTGTATTCACAGGCTAATTATTTATTGAAGTTTTTCCTTTTTCGTCAAGAGACAATTACACTATTGAAGCAATGTCACTTTCCCGATACCGCTATGTTAATAATTTTATGGTCGTTTAAAAGTTGTAGGCAATTTCAATTTTCGTTGTCTGACGACAATGCAACCGTTTTGCAGAAAACAAACGTTGAAATTAGTTCACTAGTATAAAACTCTTCTTTTTTTTTCTCAACGTAGTCAAATTGTTTTGGTCGCCATTCAAGATGAAGGTTCAAGCAAACAGGCACCAGCAATTGACGCTCTCAAGAAAAAAGGCGCCACTGACCCAGTCGTTGACTTCCGAGGTTCATTTGCTCTTGTTGGATACGCAGGAATTGAAAATAGACCTTTATGGATTACACAGCAACGGCGAAATAGCGGCCAGGGACCCAGTGAGATCTCTTTGAGAATTCCAGTCATAAAGAGTGCGTAAGGCTGTTATTATCCTAAAGATACATACTTAGCAGAAGGCTATTAGTCGATTAGTCTGTTAACAGTTTTTCCTCTCGTGGCCCGACGTCTCCATGACAACTATGCATGTTTTCACAGGCCGCTCTACCCACATTCTAGCATCCTTATATTTATTTTCCATCTTTAAAATTAATTTTGGCGATTATATGGAATTTGGAAAAATATTGACATTGACGAATCAAAGACGGTCGATTTATTTTAATTTATTTAGCAATGTATGCCGTCATAATGGCGAGACATGACGTAATAATTTAAATTTTTGGATGTTTACACTCACGAACTTCAAAATGCCTTAGGGCCTATTTACATGGAGAGAAGTTGTCCCCGGTAGGAGGGTTACCCTCCTCCCCGAGCCATCTTTTACCTAGCGTTTATATGAAAAAGTTGTCCTTGTTTACCGAGCCAAAACTTGGCCCTCTCGGGTTCGCGCATGCTCTATATGTCCCGACTTGTCCCTGGTAGGTGAAACAACAATAGCCTTAGTGTTTACGAGTATATGGAAAAAAGTTGGCCCGCCCCCAGGGTCAACCTACCTTCAAAGCGAGTAACCCTCCACCCAGGATTACCCTGTCCCCCGAGCCAACTTTGCGATTTCTCATGTAAACGGTTCGCTGCTATTTATAGAGAAATGTATGAAAAATTATCCCGCCCGGGGTGGCTCGGTATGGAGGGTGACCCTCTTACCAGCAGGGACAACTTTTTTCCATATAAACAGGCCCTTAGAGGTATCGATTACTGACCGTAGTTGGAAGTTCCAAAGAGCCTCATGACCTCACGAAATTGGCCTTCAAAGTATCGAAGAATTTGTCTACAGCCGCCGCCATTTTGAAGACTACTCAGCAACCTGGCCGCATAATCGTGACGTCATTCCGTGCAACCTGAATTGGCGGTAATTAATCTTCATTTTTACTTTTTAAAGGGACTGTGTCACCTGGTGCCCATGCGCGGTAGGGTCCACCAAAAGCTAATTATTTTGCATACGACCTTTTTCGCAGTTTATCGGTAATCTGGAGTGAAGTATTTTATGTTGAGTAAATAATTAAGGCGAGTCGTAGGCTTCTGTAAATTAGTGTCAACGTAGCTGCAATATTTATAATTGAACGAGGTTATTGATAACTCTCTCCTCCGCAGAGGCTCAATGGGGTTTTAGGAGAAATCCGCTGAACGTGGTGTGTGCAGGCGCAAGTAACTAGCGGATCAACGAAGCGGCGAGCCTCTGCCAGATTTGTGTCGTTTTCTTGTATATCTTTGTCGTTTTCTTGTACATTGGACGATTTCTCAGCCCTCGCTAAATTTGACAGCTTGAAACTTGGCAAAAATCAGCGCTAGGTATGTTGCTACAGTTAGCGATCGTTATTTTTAAGACGAGGTTTCATATTTACTAAAAAAAGCCAAAATGTTGGTCTCCGAATTGATCGCGAAGACCCTCCTGAAACCCGTGGGGGGTGGTCTTGCAAGTGTGTTATTCTTTGGAAACAATGGCGGAAGAGCTTGACTATTCGCTCCAAGAGATGTCCCAAGAGATGTCTCTTGACGGTAAATGTTCTTCTTGTATTTCGTGTTTTTGGTCTTAAATTCCTGCTGGCTGCATTTCGTTTAATTTTACCGTTTAGTTTAACTTAATAAGCTTACAGCTTTTGGTTTGAATCGCAAGTTTTGCACTCGATGTTTTAAACACGTAGAGATTAATAAACACATTTCATAGCCGGAAAACTAAGCTTACTTGTTCTCTTTTCTTTTGGGACAGAATTAATAGGTTGTTGAGAGTTTCAGTCGCCGGGGAATCCTTTGCTTCCTGAATTTCTTGATCGCCACATGGCGGGTCTCGAGAATGTTGAATTCTGTAGATCAACCCATCAGAACACAACAAAACATATTCAGATTTCCATGCATCTAAAGTTTTAGTTCTCTACTTGTACATCGCGTATAAACCTTCGAACAGATTCTGATGCAGCCGCCATTTTACTGACATACGGCAGTTATACATACACCACCGTACCCCCGGTGAGGAACACTGATAAAAAGTTGCCTCCCCCGGATGGCGGCCATATTAGGTGTGGTATCTGGCAGAGGCTCCCGCCGTCGCTCTCTCCGGGTTTCTCGCGCCTGCACTCACTTCGTTCAGCTGATTCTCCCATATATGAGCCTCTGCGGAGGAGAGAGTATTGATAACATAATACGATAATTTAACGGAACAACTCTTGCTTGACTTTCCGGCAAAAACATTCAACTCAAATTCAACCGCTAAATTCACACTTCCCCTTGCTTTTTTTACTTTGATATTGAGAAATAAAATTTCTGCCATTTATTTTCCATAGCAGTTTATTCATGGTCTGAATCCCGTTAACATAAATTTGACAAAAATCATTGAAGAATGTACGCCTTCGCTGGCCGCCAAAATGTCAAAACAAAATTATGCTAATCGCGTTTACATTTTATTTCGCTTCGAAAACTATGATTCAAAACATAAAAGCTGCTTTAGAAATGAAAAGTTGTATTAGAGGCGACTATTTTATGCAAACAGATGGAAATTTCATAATTTGAAAAGTAAAATAACGTTCAATAGAAAAGTACCGTGTAGCAGCTCCGTGCAGCGTGACAAGCGCCGTACGGCCAGCAATTTAGTGAGCTTCCCGCGAAAAAAATAGAATGCGAAGCGAATTCGAATCCGCTGTGGTTTTTGCAAAGGACCAACACATCATTGTAATGTCCATTCATTATCAAATAAATAATATCCTTCACCATTTTGCTCTCAGAATTCTAGGAAAGGCTCAATAAGTCCGCTACTGCCGTGGCAAAATTCATTCAGTAAACTGAAGCGGCCCGCCATTGAAGCTGTTGTTTTCAGCTTCCGAAAGACTCGATTGATTTCTTTCTTGCCTCCAGCGAAAGAAGATGGGCAGCGAAAGTTGAATGTGATAAGAAACTAGCGTTTAATGTTGCTCCAAACCACGATGAATATAAAGCCATAAATTCTAGCCTGTTCCTTCGATGGTACTGTAGTTAGTTCTTGCCATTGATTATTTCCTTGAAGTACTGTAATACTTTCTATCGGATATTTTTCGCAAATCGAGCAAGCTAACACCGAAATAACTAAATAGAACTGTAGTTCGATATCTCTTAAGGATAAGTTAACATCAAGAGTGAGCCAGATGCAACGGATTGCCAAGATTAGCAGGGCCGTAGCTAGAATTTTTTGAATGGGGGGGCGACGAAGCGAGTGCCGAAGGCGCGAGCCGCTAGGGGGGTCTGGGGGCATGCCCCCTCAGAAAATTTTGAAATCTAGAGGCTCGGAAATGCTATTTTGAGCATTTTCCATGAGATATTTTGTCAAAAAATCAATCTCGATTCAGTGTAAAATGACAGGTATTTTTAGTGCTTACAGCAATATTTCCGAGGTTTTGTTACCTTGATACATACCGTATATCGGCCTTAGTACACTAAACATTTTATTAGTCTATTTCGTGTGTAAACGATGTCTCCAGTTGGATTTCCGCTCCAAAATATATTTCTCAATCAATCGTAAATGTTCAAATTAGTATGGTACCGGGCAGTCAAAATATAACTACTTACTTAGTTACCTAAGAAGTAAGAAGTTCTCGCCTCTTCGTTCCCCATCATCTTGATTAATATGCCGAGCAAAATCTGGGGAGATGGAGTACCAAGCCTTTGAAATTTTCAATCTTGTTTTTGAAAGACCCTCGGCATATATTTTTATCAAGAAGGCGGCTGTTTGAACGCGAAAAAAACATACGCAGTTTTCGTTTTATAGAAAGCATTACCCATTCTTGGGGGGGGCAACTGCCCCCCTTGCCCCCCCGCTAGCTACGGCCCTGATTAGCGTAGATTTGTTCACGACTGCTTCATCTCCTCGAATCTCCCGCCGAATTTGAAAACGTTGGCGAACGCTTTCAAATTGAAGCTGAAAACTCGTATACAAAGTAGCTTTTAGTGGACCCTACCGCGCATGGGCACCAGGTGACACGGTCCCTTTAATGGTAGTGAGAAAAAAATGCGCTTAATGGAGTGACCTTCTCCTCTAAAATGTGCATGCAAACAAATAGGTAAAATGAAGATACTTCTAAACTCATTCTTCCTGATTAGGATTGTTTTCTTACAGCTCCCTTCGTGGATATTCACGTCCGAAGCGAAGGTTGCAATGATCCAGGAAAAACGCCAAACACATGTGGTATTGCTTCTATCAAGGTGGATGGAATAGATCGCTCGCTTCACGGCAGAGGACATAACGTCGTTATTGTGGACGCTAGAACAGGTAACGGATTACTTGAGAGATTAATTCATTGATCATATTTTTTCTATTTCAATATAGTTACGAAAACTTTAAAAGTAAAAATTAATGTAGAAAATTTTTTGAGTATTTAATATTTCAAAGAATTTCGAATTTCGAGCTTTGTTCTTTTTGCTCAAATTTCGTCAAAATTTCCGATAGCGAAGACTGAAGTTCGGTAAATTGAAAGTTCACCCGTTAATTCTTTTAAAATAATTCCATTTTTTACTGATTCGCCCAATATAGTCTTCCGTTTCGTATTTGATTAAAACTTGAAAGCCATTGATTTTTGGAAGAGCTTGGTTTCTTCTGTAATCCCATAAGTAGAGTTTAGCGATAGTTAAGTAAGGGGCACGATCTTGATACTACCACACCAACTATAAAATCGTGTTTGGTGAGATTAATATATTATCTGTGGAAAACGTGGCACAAGGGAACCAGTACAATTCAAAGTCATCCTGGAAAGCTCTAGATAAATGCTAATTTGTAATTTTTATGCAGTGCTATGTTGTTATGCAATTTTATTGCAAAATCATAATAGACCCACTAAAGTCAAATTGATTTTACTTCTATGTAGGTGCTGTGCTTGAGGCAAAAGCATTTGATACTTACGGAGATGATAATGCTGGTAACAGCCTTGGAAGCTATCTTGACTCCAAAAACGGACGGTAAGTAGCATTTAATTACTTACTAATTTCCATTATCATCAATGAATATTCCTGCGGTAGCATTTAGATCAAACTAATATATTCCGGAAATCCAATTAGTTCACTAGCTAGTATAAAACTCTTTTTTTTTTTCTCAACGTAGTCAAATCGTTTTGGTCGCCGTTCAAGATGAAGGTTCAAGCAAACAGGCACCAGCAATTGACGCTCTCAAGAAAAAAGGCGCCACTGACCCAGTCGTTGACTTCCGAGGTTCATTTGCTCTTGTTGGATACGCAGGAATTGAAAATAGACCTTTATGGATTACACAGCAACGGCGAAATAGCGGCCAGGGACCCAGTGAGATCTCTTTGAGAATTCCAATCACCCAGGGCTCGAGTGCGTAAGGCTGTTATTATCCTAAAGATACATACTTAGCAGAAGGCTATTAGTCGATTAAGAGTGAATGTCCCTTATAATCGAAGAAAATTGAAAAATTCGCGGACATGGTCAAAAATCGATTTGGCTCATATTTTGTCTGTGGGAAGCTTTATATACTAGACAAAACGAAATGAGGTTAGATTTTTGAAATATCCATTTTAACGGGAATAAACCGTTGAAAACCGACTGAGGGTGAAAAGCTCAAGTTTCACCTTCTGCGAACTCGAAATTATGCAGTTTTCAGGCAGTTCTCATACGAACTAAAACGTAACAGCAGAACTTATCCAGCTATATATACATAGTGTGGGACTTCCTTTATCGAGATATAGTGATATTTTTGGTCTCGTGTTATTTCTGAAGGAACCACATCCCGATTATGAGACGACATCTTCGGCCTTTCGTAAACAAGCCAAGGGCGGCTCAAATTAGCTTGGCAAAAAAGCATGTGGTAGTGTCTCAAAATTTCTAAAAATATTTCCAGCGACTCTAGAAGAATAGTTCTATACGATTCTGGTCTTATTTGTTTGGGATCTTCTGCTATTTTAATATAAAGACTGACCAAACTCGACCTAAATTACAAATGACGCCATGTTGAAACGATTGACATCAGAATTTATCGCTTTGTAATCAAGTAATTGTTTTGGCCAAATATATCCCCATTGATGCTTAGAATCAATAGAAACGTATAGATGATGTTTATAATTAGACTGACTCTAGATATACCGAGATATATAAAATAAATTTCGACTATACATACCTTGCAAATCGCGCCATAATTACGGTGAATTACTCTAGCTCATCAATTCCCGATTGGTCTTTTGCCATACTACAGTCCACTTCACATTCACTCGGCATAAATTATATTATTTGCATCCATATATAAGAAAAACTCTATGTTGTCTTCATAATCAGTTTCGAATATACTGAGAAACAAACTGAGTGGAGGGCTCGATCGAGTCGAGTGACTGAAATCCGATCGAGTGACTGAAATCCGATATGCGTGATCTCAACGGCAGTAACAAACTTACTGTCACGCAACCCTTCAGTTCGGCTTTATCTCAGTTACAGTTCTTTTTCATAACGCTTGATCAACTGATAATTTCTTGCTGACTGGCAGTTAACGGGAAGAGCAGGCGCACTCTTTAACAAATTCTGTCAGTCGTGCAATAAATTCTTTTTTCCATTTTTGAGCTGAAATGTCAGTAATATCCACCCCGAGGTCGATGCAAATTCTTCTTAGCATAGCAACACTTAAAGATTTTAGTTTCTTTCTTTTTACAAGTTCACAGATATTACGATCGGACGATACAATAGGATGCTCATGGAGAGCCACATCTCTCATCACATTTGCATACAGATCAGAGAGGCGAATCTCGGCTTCAGCTGAAGTTTCGTTCTCGTCCGTGCTAACTTCACGGGGGTCTGTGCCTACTAATCGTTTCTTTGCTGAAAGACGGCAAAAGAAACCAGCTATCTGTTGTGATGTTAGTACTGTACAGCTCCGCAAATGATCACGGGACCGCAAATGATCCCAAACCGCAAATGATCCCCAAATTGGACCGCAAATGATCCCGAACCGCAAATGATCCCCAGAGTGGACCGCAAATGATCCCGCTAAAAATTGAAGAATGGCGTGGACGGTGGACCCGATTTTTTTCCCTTTTGAATATCTTTCCCAAGAACTGAAACCGTGCACGCTAGACATTTTTATCTAGTTACCTGGTCACTAATGACGGAAGTGATCGATTTTTTTTCATGCATTTATGCAGATTAATTTTAGTAAAAACATAAATTCAAAATCATTGAACTAACGCGAGATATCAAAAAAATAGTTAAATCGATAATGTGTTTTTTTGGTTTTCGCGGTAAAATTCATCCTCGTCTAGAATTATTGCAGACTTACACAAGAGTTAACACCGCATGTTATATTGTTTTCGCGTCACCAAGATTCATTTATCTAATTCTGTGCCATGAAACAAGCTAGACATGGAAATTGACACCCGTTAGAGCAAACTACTTCACGAAATCGGCAAGTAACATTTCCGGTGAATTCTATTTCATGCTGTTTTGGCGGCATGACTGCATGATGAAGTGTGAAAACTGTGAATTTTTTTTCCAGGCTCCTATTTAAAAAAAACAAGAGGAGAACTCTAAGAACTCTCATCGGGACGGCCATAAGGTGGCCGCTTATAGGGGCTTATTATAGGGGTTTCATTTACATATTGACAATTATAGTTTCGGTACTTTGATAACGGCCACTTAAAACTGAAAGCGCGGTTGCTGTCGCACGGTGATTGACATCCGATGTCGAAACCAAAGGTCATCTGAACCGTCAAGGAGTGTCACCTCAGTTATCAATGTCATGCGAGGTAGCTGCTTCTCCCATGTGCTTGCAGTGTGAAAATGGCTAAATTGCTCCTTCTCGTGCTTACATTTGCATTATTGAGAGTGATTTTAGGAGCCTAGCCTATTCCAGGCGTTCGGATGTTTTTTCGCGTCGCTCCTCCACTATCCGAACGCCTGGAACAGGCAATTAGCAGCCTGAAAAAAATTCACAGTTTTCACACTTTATCAAAGCGGGCCGAGTGTTAAATTCACCAGAAATGTTATTTGCCGATTTCGTGAAGTAGTTTGCTGTAACGGGTGTCAATTTCCATGTCTAGCTTGTTTCATGGCGCAGAACCGTCTTTAATCTCGAAATTTATAGATAAATGAATCTTGTTGACACGAAAACTAGGCTCGATTTCCGTCGCTAAATATTCAAAATGGAAAAAAATCGGGTCCACCGTCCACGCCATTCCTCGATTTTTAGCGGGATCATTAAATTTTGCGGTCCACTCTGGGGATCATTTGAGGTTCGGGATCATTTGCGGTCCAATTTGGGGATCATTTGCGGTCCAATTTGGGGATCATTTGTGACCCTCCACGGGAAAACAGGGATAAAGGTGATAGCACACTCACAACACGCTAACACAGCACGCTTAGTGTGTCCAAGGACACGCTTCATGTGCATATTTAATTCGTAGGACAATGAAGGACACACTAGGTTTTGTTTCGGAGATGTTAACACGCTAAACCTTTTGTTTGAATTAGCGTGCTAAACACGTCACGCTTAGCGTGCGAATTGGCACGCTAGAACACACTAGAACACGCCAGAGTAAAAATAAACATGGCAGAAAAATTGCGATCTCGTTATAAAGGAAGAAGGAAGAGATCGGAAAACAACTAGGTAAATTAGCGTCCTATCGAACGACGAACAAGAGAGACACTATCTAGCCTGCGTAGCAAGCGTTCCTGTACGAACGAAAAGCTTTTTGCTCTCGCCCCAATTTTCGCGCGGCCAAAATGCAGAAAAAGCTCTTCGATCGCGGAAAAAGCTCTTCGTTCGTACAGGAACGCTTGCTACGCAGGCTAGACACTATCCGAATATTAAAGGTCAAACAGACATAAAATTTAGTAAATTGATCGCCCTCCTTATTTTAAATATTGATGTATGTGAAATACACGCAGTTATTATTACCTTTGATGTTCTTTTACTTTGTGTTAAACATTAATCGTGATTGTTATTGCTCTGCAAATCCGCGGTCGCCAATATTCATACGAACACGTGAATTCAAAACAAAAATATATTATGGGAATCCCGGTTCAAAATAAAATCACAGCTTTTAGCTTGAATTTGTAGGCTTTTTTCGTCAAGGCTCATTTTTTCCCGGCTGTCAATAATGAATGAGCACGTAGTAGTTGAACTTTTTTTTCACTTTCCGCGATTTGCGTGTGTGTACTGCTACACTAATTAACGGGAATCTGCCAAGAACCCGTTGCCTAGAACGTGACCAAAATCTTCCTGAATTGAAATTTCACTTTCTTCCTTGAGAAACCTTGAAATTATAAACTGATTTTAAAAACATTTCGCACATATCGCATGCTTTGAACTGCTCAAATAATGTCAGCGTCAGAATCTTCATTTTAATTAACGTGTTTCGTTCCAAACAAAGCATCGTGAACGGCTCTCTTTTTTCGGTGTTTGTTCAAGCGTAAAATACCGTCGCGCTTCTTCACTCACAAACATGGGAAATCCGTTCTGTCGAGCAATATGAAATACAAAACTGACTTTAATTGGAACGAGTGAAAAGTCTTAACAACCGGCACTAAACAAGTTTTTGTGCAAAATAAATCTTGATTACATGTGCAGAAACATAAAGTCGGTAACGCAACGGTTTGTCTAGACAAACTTGCATGTTTACGTTTCACGCTTGCATCAACGTGTAATCTCAATACTCTCTCTCTCTCTCTTTCGAAAACTCTTTAGTTAAATTTTGCGTGAGATCTCGCACGCTAAGCGTGTTGTGCTATTTCGCACGCTAAGCGTGTTGTCGCACGCTAGCTTTTGTTTTCGAAGCTTAACACGCTTCTTTGTTTGACTGCATTGTTCGTATGCGCACGCTTATTGTTGTACGAAACAACGGAGTTTTCTACCGAAGTGTGCTCCTGAACACACTTTAAGCGTGCTAAAACCAATTTCTTTTGTTTTAAAGTGGAAGTGTGTTGTGAGCGTGCTATCACCTTTATCCCTGTTTTCCCGTGGAGGGTCACATTTGCGGTCCAATTTGGGGATCATTTGCGGTCGGCGATCATTTGCGGTCCCGGGATCATTTGCGGAGCTGTACAGCTCCACAAATGATCCCGGGAATATTATGAATAATCATATTCTGAAGTTTGAAACGATTTAGACAAAACGTCGCCGAGATATTCGACTTTGAAAACCGCCTTTTTTTTCGCTTCCACAAACGGAAGAGTGTCGGAAATGGGAAACTCACCACATATGACGTCACATACACGCGCGAGTCCGCAAGAAGAGCGGGAATTGAAATTCTGCAGTTTCAAAACATCAACAAATGTGGTGTTTTGTGCTGCTTTTAACTGTAGCAACTGTTCAAAAACGTCACTTAAAAAGTGAATTCACATTCCTATAAACTATTTCGCGATTATTCCAACACGTCCAGGAGCTGAATTCACAGGCACAGAGTTCAAGTGCAGATAGAGAAAGGAAAATTCACCGTCGTGTGTTCACGTTCTCCATAATACCGTGAATTTGGTCATTTGACGTTGTTGTTTTGCAGAGGACGGCAAAGAAATGTACTGACTAAAATGCAAAATGCACGTGCGGAGCAATTGTACTACTAATTAAATCTATTGTTTTGTGACGTTCTCGTTTCCGTCGCCGTCGTGGTCAGTTTAAGGTCCCTAATCAGGCGTAAGCTTTTTTACATTCCCTAACGACGAGAAGAGATGCAAGGAATGGATGAGATTAATTAATTTGTTGTATTTGAGCATTTTCAAAGGAGATGTCAAGGTCTTCATCCATTTTCGTCAATACCGGCTATGGAATAATCTCCGAACAAACCCAGAACACTTGACCCAAGCAAATTACAAGCTTCAAACACGCGCGAAAACACGAGCGAAAACACGCGTGAAAATAAGATCACCACATATGACGTCACAAAAACATACATTCGTTTCCATTCCAAGCGCGGTCATTTCTGGTTCGTTTTCGTTCAGCCGTCGGAAATTCTCGGAAATTGTCCAATTTTGTCCCTTTTAAGCGCCACAAATCAGCTTTTGAGGGTTGAGTATGATTGATGCCAGTATAAAGCACAGTTTTCGCGACAAAAGAAAAAATACCAAATTTCGTTGCATTTGACCTTTAAGTGTTGCTATGCTAAGAAGAATTTGCATCTACCTCGGGGGTGGGGGGCATAGAGTAAATTCAAAGCAAGGAGAGGGGGGGGGGGGGGCTCAAGGTAAAATAAGTCACTCAAGAGCGGGGGGCCTTAACATTTTATTTCAAGTACATATTACATTGGCGAATCCATACCCTATTTATAAGGTGGGGACCGAAAATAACACATATGCTCCTTTCCTTCTGCTATGGCTCTGTTGTTCATTGCTACGAATGTAATGTTTGTTCCAGACGCGGATGTCCAACAATTAAACATGTAGTAGGAGCTCTTCTTTCTGTTCTAAGATTTTAATCCACAGGTGCGCGTAGAGAAAATGCAGGGTACTTGTATAAAGTTATGTGTGTGTGTGTGGGGGTCGTACATAATTTCTGACTGATTAGAGGGGGGGGGGGGGGAATAACTAAATTCACTCCTGTAGGAGGGGGTATTACCTAATATTTTCCTACATGAAGCCCATGTTCCAACCCCCCCCCCCCCTCCCTCCTGATAATTATTGCACAGTCCCTTACTGACATTTCAGCTCAAAAATGGAAAAAGGAATTTATTGCACGACTGACAGAATTTGTGCAAGAGTACGCCTGCTCTTCCCGTTAACTGCCAGTCAGCAAGAAATTATCAGTTGATCAAGCGTTATGAAAAAGAACTGTAACTGAGATAAAGCCGAACTGAAGGGTTGCGTGACAGTAAGTTTGTTACTGCCGTTGAGATCACGCATATCGGATTTCAGTCACTCGATCGGATTTCAGTCACTCGACTCGACGAGCCCTCCACTCAGTTTGTTTCTCAGTATATTCGAAACTGATTATGAAGACAACATAGAGTTTTTCTTATATATGGATGCAAATAATATAATTTATGCCGAGTGAATGTGAAGTGGACTGTAGTATGGCAAAAGACCAATCGGGAATTGATGAGCTAGAGTAATTCACCGTAATTATGGCGCGATTTGCAAGGTATGTATAGTCGAAATTTATTTTATATATCTCGGTATATCTAGAGTCAGTCTAATTATAAACATCATCTATACGTTTCTATTGATTCTAAGCATCAATGGGGATATATTTGGCCAAAACAATTACTTGATTACAAAGCGATAAATTCTGATGTCAATCGTTTCAACATGGCGTCATTTGTAATTTAGGTCGAGTTTGGTCAGTCTTTATATTAAAATAGCAGAAGATCCCAAACAAATAAGACCAGAATCGTATAGAACTATTCTTCTAGAGTCGCTGGAAATATTTTTAGAAATTTTGAGACACTACCACATGCTTTTTTGCCAAGCTAATTTGAGCCGCCCTTGGCTTGTTTACGAAAGGCCGAAGATGTCGTCTCATAATCGGGATGTGGTTCCTTCAGAAATAACACGAGACCAAAAATATCACTATATCTCGATAAAGGAAGTCCCACACTATGTATATATAGCTGGATAAGTTCTGCTGTTACGTTTTAGTTCGTATGAGAACTGCCTGAAAACTGCATAATTTCGAGTTCGCAGAAGGTGAAACTTGAGCTTTTCACCCTCAGTCGGTTTTCAACGGTTTATTCCCGTTAAAATGGATATTTCAAAAATCTAACCTCATTTCGTTTTGTCTAGTATATAAAGCTTCCCACAGACAAAATATGAGCCAAATCGATTTTTGACCGTGTCCGCGAATTTTTCAATTTTCTTCGATTATAAGGGACATTCACTCTTAATTAGTCTGTTAACAGTTTTTCCTCTCGTGACCCGACGTCTCCATGACAACTATGCATGTTTTCACAGGCCGCTCTACCCACATTCTAGCATCCTTATATTTATTTTCCATCTTTAAAATTAATTTTGGCGATTATATGGAATTTGGAAAAATATTGACTTTGACGAATCAAAGACGGTCGATTTATTTTAATTTATTTAGCAATGTATGCCGTCATAATGGCGAGACATGACGTAATAATTTATATTTTTGGATGTTTTACACTCACGAACTTCACAACGCCTTAGGGCCTATTTACATGGAGAGAAGTTGTCCCCGGTAGGAGGGTTTCCCTCCTCCCCGAGCCATCTTTTACCGAGCGTTTATATGAAAAATGTTGTCCTTGTTTACCGAGCCAAAACTTGGCCCTCTCGGGTTCGCGCATGCTCTATATGTCCCGACTTGTCCCTGGTAGGTGAAACAACAATAGCCTTAGTGTTTACGAGTATATGGAAAAAAGTTGGCCCACCCCCAGGGTCAACCTACCTTCAAAGCGAGTAACCCTCCACCCAGGATTACCCTGTCCCCCGAGCCAACTTTGCGATTTCTCATGTAAACGGTTCGCTGCTATTTATAGAGAAATGTATGAAAAGTTATCCCGCCCGGGGTGGCTCGGTATGGAGGGTGACCCTCTTACCAGCAGGGACAACTTTTTTCCATATAAACAGGCCCTTAGAGGTATCGATTCGCTTAGAGGTATCGATTAAAGGCATAACTATTTATATCTGTCTTATAATAACGAAAACCCAAGGGAGGGGGGGGCTTAATCTCCCCCTCTCCCCCTCTCCCCCTCCCTCTACATACGTCCGAGGGTTAAGCGTTATTATTTTAATGAATTGCATGTAGACTGTGGTATGCGTCCTGCTTCCGCCCGAGTGGTGAATGGTCAAGATGCCGCTCCGCACTCCTGGCCGTGGCAGATTTCTCTCCGTGTGCGGGGCAGTCACATCTGTGGTGGATCCCTGATCCGGGCTAACGCTGTTGTGACAGCAGCACATTGTGTGTACAGTAATCCAAACCCAAGTGGATACACAGTTGTAGTGGGTAAGATGTTATTCATGCTTAAAGGTCAAATGCAACAACATTTTAGTAAGATTAGTCTTAAGTCGAAATAATAGGAAATATTATGAATATTCATATTCTTAAGTTTGAAACGATTTGTACGAAACGTCGTCGAGATATTCGACTTTGAAAACTGCCTTTTTTTTCGCTTCCACAAACGGAAGCGTTCGGGCAAACTTCGGAAAATTGTCGGAAATGGAAAGCTTACAACACATGACGTCACATACACGCGCGAGTCCGCGAGCAGAGGGAGAATTACAAAATTATGCAGTTTCAAAACATCAACAAGTATGGTGTTTTGTGCTGCTTTTAACTGTAGTAACTGTTCAAAATCAGGCGTAAGCTTTTTTACATTCCCTAAAGACGAGAAGAGATGCAAGGAATGGGTGAGATTAATGAAAAGAAAATATTTCACGCCAACTGCAGCTGATCTCGTCTTTGCTCCGTGCATTTCTCCCCTTAAAGCTTCGAGCAGAATCTTAAGTTAAGGGCACACCTGGGATCTCAGTTCAAGCCACGAAGACTTCGATTGAAAGCTGATGCTTTACCAACCATTTTCAACTTTGGAAGAAATTCCGTTAAGCGAAGTATTGACAAAGAATGCCCTTCAAAAAGCACGACGAACACGGAGTGCGGTCGTTCACGACGTTCAGCCTTTGCGAAACGCAGAAAGCTAAAGGTATAAAGTCGCAAACTTTCTTGTATCAGGTTTGATTTGACAGATCCACAAACTACTTTTCTAATCTGAGCTTATAATAAAAAGGCCGGCAAATAACGTTTTTATTTGTTTCCTACTTGTGATGCTAGAAATCTTGAAATCTGTTTTTATTAACGCGCGCGCGTATTCCTTTAGCTTATCGCAAGGTCGCTATAACACTGACTAACAAGAAACTCGGACGATTAATTGTTTATACCGAAATATGTAATTACAGAAAGGTACGTAGCTGTGAAGAACAGACGATGGAGTCTCAAACATAATTTCACCACTAAAAGCAATTGAAATGAGAAGCTAAGCTTATTTCAAATTTAACACAAAAACCATTCAAAGTCGCAACTGGCAAATTTTAGGACAATCTTCATTCTTCGATACTCTTGAAAGCATTTTTCGAGTAAAACTGTTTCCTCAGTTTTCTACAATTTCATTTCCCATGTTAATCCAATTTTTACATTCGGTCGAGTGGCAATTTACAATTTTCATTTTATGCGAAGCCTTGGCAAACTCAATTGAAGCCGTTGCATTCAGTTTCAACGTACGGCACAACTAATTTATACTTGCCGAGAATTATTTTCTGGACTAACGGTATCACTAGGTTCTTTCTTTTGGAAGGTTTGTTCAGGAAAAAGGAGGAACGAAAAGCAAATGATTAAAACTAAGGAATTGAGGCTAAACACAGAGATTTTTAATTTAAAAACCGTAAGCGCGGGCGGTTAAACTGATTTCCAAAACAATAACAAACTCAAATTCTGTCGGTTAAAATCAAATGAGCACTCGCCTTTTTGAAGAAATGCAAGCTCTTTAATTTCACTGCGTAGTTGTCCATTCACATGTCAATGATAAGAGAGCAATATAATGTGAGAAATTCAGTAAAAGCTTCTTCGCATCGACCTTCACGCGTCGCTGAAAACACGCGCGAAAACACGCGTGAATAAAACAAGCTCGCCACATATGACGTCACAAAAACATACATTCGTTTCCATTCCAAGCGCGGTCATTTCTGGTTCGTTTTCGTTCAGCCGTCGGAAATTCTCGGAAATTGTCGAATTTCGTGCCTTATAAGCGCCACAAATCGCCCCAAACCAGCTTTTGAGGGTTAAGTATGACTGATGCTAGTATAAAGAACAGTTTTTGTGACAAAAGAAAAAAATGCCAAATTTCGTTGCATTTGACATTTAAGTGTCATCTCAATACGTGCAATAATACACTCTTTTTTGTAAGAACGTCTATTTTTTTAGATGAAGCTGAGCCGGGAAGGAACGTTCTTATTTTTGTGGGGAGCAGGAAACCTATCAAAGAGTTTCATATTTACTTCGATGGTAATCTCAGGGAGAAATGAACATTCTGAACAATTACTCAGCCCAAATTGTTTCATTTTATTTTATATAAACGTTTATTTAGAGCTCATTGCAAAAACAATTACGTGGACAAAATAAAGACTTTCTTAACTAAATCTCAGCCTGGGCATGTTCATTTCTTAAAATATTTTGCCTGCGTAGCAGGCGTTGAGTAAAATAGAGCGCGAGTTTTTTACCAATCTCAGCCTCGCGTTCTTATAAAACAGATTCTTACAAACAAAAAAAGAAGAGTGTATGGTATTGTACCATCATTTCTAAACCAGACATATCTGCAGGTGAATTGTAGCCCTGCGTCGTATCTCAGGCACGCATATCGCATTAAACGTAACACACCTTTTGTTCTTGCGATTCAGTTTTTCTTATGCTTTTACAGTGTATAGGTTGACGTGACTTTTTTTACAAAACCATACACAATTGGTGATGATATGTTTCTAATAAATCAATCAAGTTATTGTAACATTTCATAACTAGTAATACGTAACTCGCAGGCCCTCGCGAAGCTTTTGTTGCCTAGTAACGGGCACGCCTGCGATTTGATCTGCAAGGTTTCCAAGAATCGCTGCAAGGTTTCTGAGAATCGCCGGACGAACGCCGTGTTTTTGCTATGCTACCGGATTTTGGTTTCGATTGGAGTTCGCTCGTCTCTCGGTATCTGTAATAAATTGTAGCGCTCTTGTACTGTTTTCCCCACTTTTCCGTCCGAATGATCTGAAACCACCTCGCTTTTGTAGGTAAAATCTTCTTCGCAATATCGGATCGGCGAATTATTTTCAGACACAAGTCTTCGCGTCTACAATGAAAACTAAGTCATATGTTGATCGCACTTTGAGACATTCCTGAGTCGTCTTTCCTTTTCCTGTTGTTGATAACGGATTTAATAAAGCCGGGTTTTTTTTTCACAAATGACCGGCGTATATAAATTCGTTCGATAAACAAACTTGGAGTAAAAATTGTTATTCTTCAGCAGCCGTTCCTGTTTCTACATTTACGTGTACAAAGATTACGTCGAAATCAATGTTATAAGCAAAGAAAAGGGGATTAAAAAAAAAAAACGGCCTGGATTCGAACCGAAAAAAAAAAAAGAAGGACCATAGTAGGATTTGAAATTTCGCCCTCAACCCGAAGATCAGATTTAAAAGTTAGCGCCTTAAGCCATTAGGCCACGAGCGCGCCGTGTGACGTCATTACTGTCAACCACGATTTCCACAAACAAACAAATAAATAAATAAATATGACCGTAAAGGCCACACGAGAATTGCTCTCGCGTGAGCTCTTGGGACAGAATTATAAACCCCGCTACGCGAGGCCTTCGGCCTCGCTTCGCGAGGAATAATGATGTTTTTGGTGCGTAAGTAATCCCAAATTCAATTACTAAAAAAAAGAACGAAATTAAGACGATTTCCGCGGGACGTTCGGGCAAAAAGTGCAAAAAATTAAAGCCCCATTTACACGACATTCATTTTGGGTCCGGCACTCCTAAATTTTGGCACGCGGGCCGATAGTTTAGGGCACGGCCCGCTTGATTTTTGCCGTGTAAATGCAAAATTGTTGGCACGCGTGCCCAAAAATTAAGGCGGGCCGAGACCACCTCAGGAGGTAGTCTCGGCCCGCCTAAAAAGAGGCCCGCGTGCCAAAAAGATATGCATTCTCGTTCCCAGAGCCTAATCGGCAACACTGATAAAAAAACTAGGGGCGCCAAAATTTCAATCACACATGCGCAAACGGTGTGTCCTGACGAGATATGTCTTCATGCCGTAAAAACTTGGCCTAAAGAGGAATATGAATGGCCTGAAAGACAGAGTAATCAGTCGGATTTCCACTCGTTTGAAGTTATAGATTTTATCATAAGGCTAATAACAACAACGGGTAGTAAAACTTTTCTTATAGCGAGTATTTTAACAGACGTAATTTGTCTATGCCGTTTTCCATTTTGGACACTAACTACGGCTTTGTTCAACCCTTGTAATTTGCTTCATGTAAATTACTATTCGAGGAATAGTCACTCATAGCAGTAGCATTATTTTAGCTAGAGGCAATGTATCAGTACATGCATGTTGATAAATTCACATCATGCGCCATACATGTTTAATTTTGACCCCTCGGTATTTCAATAATCTGTTTCGTAAAATGCGGTTTTTACTGAGTATTTTAATGCCGTTGTCTGCTTATATGGTTTGTTATTTGCACCCAGAAGAAAATGTCCCTCGTACCACAGCTCTCCGACTTGATTCAACATGTCAAACCTGAAGCAAAAGTTCTCTCAAGCGCAACAGGATTAAACAGCTCGATATATAGCTTGCATAAAACCGTACTATCGCTGCTTTAATGCCACGGTACAAATGATGACATGCCTTGTTTCGTCCCTCATCTCTGTCAGGCCTTTTCGTTTTTTCAAGGCACCAAGCCATACAATTGTTTTAGGCAATCGACATTGAGTACCTGACATTTTGATTTTTAACGCTGAATCCGCTAAAAATTATGTGAGCCGCTGTTAAATAATCTCGGGGACTCACAAATTTAAGAGTGCCGTTCTTATTTTTGGGGTGCCGTTCAGAAATGAACATGGAAATAAATCGAACATATTTTGTCGTGTAAATCAAGCGGGCCGTGCCCTAAACTATCGGCCCGCGTGCCAAAATTTAGGAGTGTCGGACCCAAAATGAATGTCGTGTAAATGGGGCTTAAGTTACCAAAAAAATACTCATAGCACGGTAACATTTTGAATACAGTTAAGAAGAAATTATCGATTAATTTGCTCCCAAGCTGTCCTCGCGAGAGAAGTCATTACATATTTTAATTAAAAAGACGCTTCATGTCAGCTCAAAACAAAATGGCGTGCGTTTTTATCATTTTTTTACGAGGTTTGACATTAATTTTCTCGAGAATGCTTGAGAATTTAATTGCGGGGTCACTTGGAGAAGTGAATTAAAGTGATATGTTTCAAATACTATTCAAAATGTTACCGTGCTATGAGTAGTTTTTTAGTAATTAATGTTTGCACTTGTTGCTCGAATGTTGAGCGGAATCCGTCTTAAAACGGAAGGAGAAAAGATGATAAAAACATGATCTGAAAATAGATTAGAGGCGCTGATCTGATTTCTTATTTGTAAGTGTTTTCAATCCTACGATAGGTGGTCACAGGCGAACAGGAACCACATCTGTACAACAGACGTTTCGAGTGAAGCATCTTTACAAACACAGTGGCTTTACTATGCAGAATCTTAAGCACGACATTGCAGTTCTTGTGTTAGAGGGGAGTGTACAGCTGAGCCCCAAAGTGGCTAAAGTTTGTCTTCCAGACCAAGCTGCGGATTTGAATTCCAAGTGTTATATAACAGGTTTGACTAGTTTGACGTTCAATGACTTCACTTATTGTCATGCATGTCAAGCATGGCTTTAACCTTACATGATGCAGCGGTAAAACTATCACAAAAAAGCTGAAAATAACATTATGTCTGAAGTACAACGAGACATGGCCGACAGTTGTCAACTGTAGTGCACAATAATTTATTAATGATAAATTGGCAATTAGCAATGAAGCTTTTTTAAAACTTGAGCTTCGTTATAAAATAAGTAATTTTTGTCTCTTTCAAATTACTTGCAGGATGGGGCCGTATATCCGGCAGAGGACCATTAGCAGATGTACTTCAAGAAGCCAAACTTCCGCTCGTGTCAAACAGTGACTGCAGAAGGACGTACGGCAGTTTTATTGACTCCAGTGCTCACTTGTGTGCCGGAGAGGGACGTTCAGCTGCAGCAGGGGGGTGTAATGGCGACAGCGGTGGTCCGCTTGTTTGCGAGATGGGAGGCAAGTGGTATCTGCATGGTGCTGTCAGCTTTGGGGCGCAGAATTGTCCAACAACCCACTTTACAGTGTTTGCAAGGATCACAAGTTACAAGTCTTGGATTCTACAGAAACTAGGTTGGTTTTGTCAGGGTTTTCACCCGGTGGGTGGTTTGATTCTCTCGAACCAATTAGGGGAATACTCTTTATAAAATTCATAAGCTAATTATTTTATTGGTTTGGATTAATATCGAATTCGAAGGTTCAATATATACAAAATGTAAAGCAAGGCAGTATTAATGACGAGAAACGTTCTTGTGTTTCTGGGAAATGTTTTACTATATCAGAAGGTATGGAAAATCAAAGCAAAATCTCTATTGTGCGAATAAAATACCCCCAGAAAAAATGGGATTCCCTTTGTAATTGGTTTGCTCATTGTAATTGATTTTGCCAATCTACGTACCGTTGCCTTATTCACTGCCATTATGAAAATCGTTTGCGTCAGATCTAATATTAAATGTTATTGTGGTCAACAGGAGAAAGAGGCTGAAGACCTAACCCACCACCACCCCCACAAACACCTCAATCACCTAGTAAGTACATTGTTATCTTACTAAATTACCTCTCATGTGTCGTCGTATTGATGATAAATTGCCTGTTATTGTCAAACAAGAGAATATAAATCTAAGGGGAGCGAATACACCACATTTGCCTTGGATACCACTTCTTCTTTAGTTATATCACCTCCTAAACGTAGGATTTCCAAGGGAATTTGGCGCACTTGATATCCACCATTTCCTCTCAGTGAAAGACGCGTGCGCTGGTTCGCGCGATGAACACGAGACTTAAATAGCGTTATGTGATTGGCTATTGCCTGATCTTAAATAACTAAATTAACATTGAAATAATATGTACGAGTTACTCGCTCCTTTTGCTGTATAGGCTCTTGTGTCAAAGTAGCTTGAGCTGGAATTTCGAGGGGAGGAGCAGAAGAAAGTGTATCCTCAAATGTTCTCTAGCGATACGGTAATGGTTAAACTTTGTGGCTTGAAATTTGTTGTCGATTAATAATATTCCTTATTGATTTGTCTTTTCCAACAGGTTAAGAGGGAACAAGAAAATCCAAGAATAGTTTAGGTCAGAGTGCAGTTCCATAAATGGATTTGCCATTTTCTTGGATTTAAACGGAATGTACTTCAAACAAAAATAAAAACACTTTTGTGTGAAAATAATTTTTCGTTTTACTTACTTGAGTTTCTTTCCCTTGCCCCTTTCTAAAATATTAAAGTACATATATTGTTAGATGTGTTATCTGAGTTAACTGGGATAACTGCTAACGTACTGACAAAAAGATAAAAATCCAACTGCATGACAACAAGCAAATATCCCAAATTCCAACAGACTTTTAAAACCGTACTCCTCCCACAACCAATACCTTTACCCTCATTCCTGATCCAATTCATGGTCTTGCTATTTTCAGACTCGTGTACGGCAGCTGTTAACTCGCGCGCAGCTACATTCAATCACAACAAACGGACAAAAGTAAAGGGCGCGCTGGGGACACAGCGGGTGTTTCCGCACTTAGACCGCGAGGATTAAGAACATATCCTTACTATACGCTGAAGCAATTAAGATAGAAAGGAGAGATGGTTCTACCCTGTATATAATTACGGGCCAAGCAAGTTTTTTTCCTCAGACAGCAAGCTAAACAATGTTATCACGCAGCGGTGAAAAAATGTTTTTCTTTTTTAATTACCGTAATTCCGCGAATAAGCGTCCACGCTCCAATAAGCACCCACCCCCTCGGCCAGAATAGCTAATAAGTGTCCCATCCTACTTTTGACAGTTGTAACTTGTACATACATGTGGTCTAAGACTTTGCTTTATACCTGTGCTTTTTGTGTTTACGTTTGAGGTAAGTGATGAATATTCCTACCTCGGTAAATTATTAATTACCGGTATAATGCATGATCAACTGTACCAGCTCAGAATTCAGTTCTAAAGGGAAAAGTGGCAAGAGTAGTTGTCATTATTATAATAAGGTTTTTAATTTTTCTTCTAATTGTAACTTGACTAGGAGCAGTCCCCCTCGCCCTTAGTCGGCTGTCGAACAAGAAGCGAACTGAAGCTAGAGGAAAAAATGGCCACACAAAATCTGGTGGCGAGAGGCTATAGGACGCTAGATGTGGTGCATTTCTTTCAGATTTCTCGTGACCATTTTCCCTGATCTTATTGCTGCCTGCACAGGGCAGCCTCCTATTTCTGTCCTGAGTTTCCGTCCGGCGTAAGCCGGTAAGATGTTTGTTAGCAGTACCCAGGCCCCTCCGCGTGAAAAGTCTGATTTGTGACGACTATTGCACGCTCGAATTTGCACGAGAAGAGACGATTGTTGTTTTCGGGATTTCTTTTGCGCGCTCGAGGAGACGCTGTTTTGAGACGCTCTGATGCTTGATTGTTGCCGATTTCGGCTGTTTTGAGATGCTGTTGCACACGCTCTTGCACGAAAGGATCTTGCGTGACATTGTTTTATTACCAAGCCGCCCTGTTATGTTTCAAGCGAACATATGAACTGACCTTTGTGATATCCGAGTCGCGTGCTCCTTTTTTCTACGATTTCACGCACGCAGGCTGCATTGGTTTACTTCAATCACATCGACAATTAAACATTTAATTGGATACGTTGCATTGTGTTCACAATAAAATTGGTTTACTTGAATTTCCTCGAAAATTAAATATTTTGAAGTAGTCCTAAATCTGGCTGTGACATTGCAACAAATGTGTCTGTCACTACCAGATGTTGGTTTTCCGCTTTGTTAGTATAAGGTTATTTTGAGACGCAAATGCACGAAAGGATCTTGCGTGACATTGTTTTATAAAACCAACGATGATAATGAAATTTCAAATGTGGCAGCACCTCACTTCCAATATGGTACCCCTAGTTTTAAATTTAATTATAGGACAGTGTTTGTGAAAAATCACTCAGATAGCCCGGCCAACATTTAATTTGGCTTACTTGAAAAGCTACCTCAAATTAAAATTAAAGTGAAAGTTATTTTTAACATGCATGCTAACATGTTGTATACTACTCCAGGTGTCCCATTCCGTTTACAAGTAGAATCATATTCTACTGATGATATTGCGATGGTGCCAGTAAATAACGCAGGCTGCCTAGTAAAGGTGTTTAACCCTATTCTGCGCATTCTGGGCTTTTTTTTCGTTCCTGAGCCTGGTGGGCGGCAGATAGTGCCCCCCTTATGTATCTCAAAAAGTATTGACGCTATGAAAACGAAACTTACATGGTGTGTAAAGCATCCGAAAATCTTTATTTTAGTGGCAGTCACGTGTCAATTATGACGTCATACACGCCATAATGACGTCATACGTTAAAAAAATCCGCCATCTTGGATCCTATATCTTGGATTTCTAAATTGTTCAGAAATGTCAGAAAATCTCCAAATTTGCTAAAACGGCAAAGATTTTTGAAGGATTTCATCGTAAAAAAACGATCTGTATCTCGAAAAGTATTTGTGCTATAAAAATGAAACTTATGTTGTGAATAAAGCATGCAAACATATTTATTTTAGTGGCAATTACGAATCAATTATGATATCATATCACGTCGAAATAACGTCATACTTTAACTTGGATCCGCCATCTTGGATTTTTAAATTTTTCAGAAATGTCAGAAAATCACCAAATTTGATTGAAAATTATATAACCGTATATAACCGTTAACTACAGATGAGCTCTTTCGCGGTCAAAATTATAAATCTCGCACGCTCGACCTGACTGGTACTTGGTAAGGAATTATTACTAAAGGGCGGATCGGATTAATTTTTTTCAGACAATATGGCCATTATATTGTCGATGAGATCATCATACAATTTACAAAGCATCCATGAAAAATGGAACTTGCCTTTATGTATCCTCGCAGGATCAATCCAAAATGCTGGAAATGATGTTTCCAGGACTCAAACATTTTTTGGGGGAGCATCCCTGAGTCCCCCTAAAAACCTCGGCACTCACACAGTCAATGCTAATATTTTTTACCTGGATCTGCAGCACCTGCATGCGTCAGGCACAAATCAAGGATATTAATAATAATAGTATCATATTACTTTTAGCCATTAAATCCGGCATGGTTAGTGAATTAACTGACAACTCCCAATGACAAATACAGAACTCACTGAAGTAAGCTGAACTTGAATTCATCTAAGGCACAGTTCAGACGCCGTACTTCACATGAGCCGAATCGAATTCGATGAATTAAGTTCATGTGAAGTACGGCGTCTGAATCAATTCAGAACGGCTGATTGAATTTGGATCGGCCGGCCTAGCCGTTCTTCCCGCCTGGCTCATGATTCAAAATGATTTAAATTGTTTAAGGCTACCAGCTTCTGCGACATGCCTTGGTAGGTCGTTCCATGGCTTGATAATATTTACTAATTAATTAATAATACATATAATTAATAATAATTAATAAATATAATTATGTTGGCGTATGTTTGCTTCCTTTTTATAAATCTATGATCTCGCTTTTATAAAGCAGACGGGTGGATAAGGCGGGCCACGTAATCTCTGGATCGTGAATGGTGGGCCACACGACTGAAGAGGCTTACTAGGGAAGGCTTACTACCAAGGCTTACTAGGGAAATGGGGTTTATTGTAGTTCCAGAGCGGAGCCAGTTATTAGACATTATTAGAGAGAGCTTTAATTTTCATGTCACTAACATTACATGTAGTATCACTACACATGGTTGACAGGACACAGCGACAGTGACAAGGATCATGGATGGCAAGGATCCCGACGAGTGATAAATAATCCACCAACGACAAAAACATGGATAATCCGAATTTTAAAGACGATTTAAATTACCATCGCGCTTTTCTACATTCCAAATATTAACTTCGGTGGAATCTCTGTTCGGAAGGCCGATAATCCCCTCAACGGATATTCGGTTAGGTTAATATGGGAAAAATAATGCCTTTTGTTTTCGAAGCAGCTCATAAATTCGTGTAATAAAATTTAAATCCCTAAAATTTTCTGTAGTTTGAAAGTTTAGCTAACGTATCCGAACAGATACATTTTTCTTAGCGTTTAGAAATAAGCCATTAAACTGCACAAAAAGCACAGTTATAACGTAAAAACGACGTTCCGACACCTATATATATAGGAAAATGTTGTCGTTGGGTGGCCAATCTTATATATCATGCTTTGATTTACGTAACACATTTTTATCAATGAGCCAGACTGATTTTGTTTGATTATTCTTCCTTTATCTTTATTACATTATTGTTATTTGTTTTTGTGGACATGCTTTTGCAATACTGTACGAATTTATGGTCATCCAAATAAAGCTCATCATCATTGTTGTTGTTGTTGTTGTTGTTGTTGTTATTGTTGTTCTTCAATAGCCAAGAGTGCGGCAAAAACGTGCATGAGAGTCGACGAGAGTACATGAGAGTTCAGGCCAAACGAGAGCGAGAGTATCAACTCTCGTCAATTCTTATCCTCGTTTGGCTTAGGCTTTATAATTAATATAATGAGACCAACAATAATCACCTTTTATTTTATTCATAAATGTTTTAATTTACCCGTTAAAACGACCACTCGAAATGCCTGATGAGATAAGCAACAAAAGCAAACTAGAAACTGAATGAAAATTATGTTAAAACAATGTAGAGTCGATGAGAGTATCATTATACCTGTTGAACATCACTTTAAAAGGATAAGTTCTACTATATAATAATTTGAGCCTACCTCGTGAATACGAGCACATTGAATTTTTATGGCCCATCAATGGCTCTCCATATGCATGGCTTTCCACCAGCCCAAATCAATGATCTTCTACTTCAATACACAACTTTGAGTTCACTGCGCCGAGTCAAGTGCTTCAGAATCTATCTTGTCGTTAATTCCAAAGCTACTCCTTCCTACGGAGACCAATCCTTCTCTGCGATTGCACCGCTGAAAGCTATAGCTATGGACACCATTCAGTACAAAAGTGTGCATCTACGGTCGACTGTTTCAAAAGCAGCACTTTGAGCTTATATTGTTAGGAAAGCTTTTACGAAACTTTATATGCATTCGTATTTTCTTTTTAGGCTGTTTTAAAGCATATATACATTCCCTAGGGAGGTTTAATGCCTTTTTAAGAATTATTATTTTCATCATGGACGGTGGATTTTCAATTGGTACCAGAGAACTCGTTTGTTATATTGAAGAATGCAGAAATTCATTACATCCGACTACCAGGGTTGCAATTTGTCTACGTCTCGATCTGTGAATGGGAACATGTTTTCTTGCAGTAGATCAGTGACTATATTTTTGGAAAACTATACTGAAATGCTCACTTGATACCTAAAAAAAGAAGTAGAAAAATAGAAAATAAATAAAAATAACGCTAGAGAGGATCTGGCTCTAAATTGATATTGAATATATTGATTTATTGCCATAAAAAAAAAACTTACAAGATCTAAAAAACTTGTCTTTTTTAATAATAGCATAATAATATCAAGCATTTCTATTTCGCAAATTCCAAGCCGAGGATGGTTCAAATGCGCATCACAATAAGTAATAATAATGAGTACATTTATATAGCGCCAAAATCCAAACGTCCAATGGCACTTTACAATATTAATTAAAGCTAAAAACAAATATATCAAGATGCCTAAAAAAAAAGGAATAAAAACGATGTAACGTAATACAAGACATAAAAATACTAGAAATAAAAGTAGGTTAATACAGTAACAATAACAGTAATCAGTAACAATAACTAAAATTACAATATGAATCATACAAACTCATTAACAGCTAAGTTAAAAACTTGTGAAAACTGATTAATGAAAACAATTTTAGAATTAATCAAAGGCTAATTTAAAAAGGTAAGCCGTCAAGCGATTTTGTCTTCATTGTATAAGATCGTTCCATTTTTGCATCTATTGAGTTCAGTAATTAGTTTACTCGGTCTCCAACATACAATGCTTAACGTTTAATGTGTTTATGATTAAACAGCGATAGCGTTTGTTGGCGAGGAGGCGCTCTTTCTGTAGAATCAGCTTCAGTATTCAATGGAAATCATTGACTGTGTCATTCTATTGAATTCAGTAACTGGTTCTCGACTGAAGAGAAAATATTCAAATTGATGTTTTTCAGTTGGCTCTCGTGAACGTTGGCGAATAATAGTGATTTACTGCCATAAAAAATTCTTACAAAAATCTAGGAAAGCTTGTCTTTATATATTCATTGTATTAGACTTGTATTGGATCCATTATATCATCTATATATTTATCAGCATATTGAATTCAGTAATTAGTTTACTCGATCTACAAGATACAATGTTTAACGTTTAATGTGTTTATGATTAAACAGCAATAGCGTTTGTTGGCGAGGAGGCGCACTTTCTGTAGAATCAGGTGTAGCAAACGACGAAGTTAAGTGACTAATATTCCATCCATGTTTTAAAAATAGATTTACTAAGAGAGCTTGTCTCAGTATACCTTAAGATGCAAAATTATTACAGTTATAGGCCACCTCTCCCCACCCTGCCCGGTCTCGGGCCCTTCTTTTCCTTATTTCTTGCCGTGAATGGGAAGCCTGGGCAATACAGGAGACGCTCGTGGCTATGGAAATGATGTGAAGGTTTTGATCAGATATACCCCGTAACGGTCATGATTTCCTTTGTTTTACTGACTTGATGGGTTATTAATGAGTTTGAGAATTACCCATCAAACTGAGGACTTGCGGCCATCTTTATTCAATGTCTTCGATAGAAATCATTGCATCTATTGAATTCCGCAAGTGTTCTCGACCAAAGAAAAAAATTACACATTAATGTGTTTTTCCAGTTGGATCTCGTGAATGAATCTTTACGACTAATATTAATTATTCGTGCAAAAGCTTGTTCTTCTTTATTTAACATCTTCGATAGCAATAATTGCATCTATTGAATTCAGCAAGTGTTCTCGGCCAAAGAGAAAAGCTATACATTAGTGTATTTTTTCAGTTGGATCTCGTGAATAAATGTTGACGACTAATATTAATTATTACCTGTCAAAAGGACACGCAAAAGCTTGTCCTTCTTTAATAAATATATTCGATAGAAATAATTGCATCTATTGAATTCAGCAAGTGGTTCTCAACCAAAGAGAAAAGTTGAGAAAAGTTTCACACTAATGTATTTTTCTAGTTGGATCTCTTGAGTGAATGTTGACGTCTAATATTGATCATGCCCGTGCAGAAGCTTGTCCTAAATTCTTTCTTCGATAGCAATCATTGAATCCAAAAGTGCTTCTCGACCGAAGAGCAAAGCTTCACATTAATGTATTTTTACAGATGGAACTTGTGAGTGAACGTTGACGACTAATATTGATTTTGACCATCAAAGGTCCTACCTTATTCAATGTTTTGAAAAAATCCATCATTGGAATCATTGTATTCATCAAGTGGTTTATACACAAAAAGGTTGTTCAATTTACCTATGTTTAAACAGTGATAGCGTCCGGGGCTCCTTTTTCAGTAGAGTGAGCTTCAGCGACGGAGCCACAGATAATGAGCAACGTAAACTGACTAGTACAAGAATCCACTGTCTTAGAAAGAGATGGACAGAGAGAGGATGATAATCATGACTAAAATTATCTCCCTTGTGCCTGCTGTGCTCCGTCGTAATGTCAGATGAAAGGCTGTTCCCGACCAAAGGCTAAAGCTTCAATGGAATGATGTGTTTTTCCAGTTGGATCTCGTGAGTGAAGTTTGATGACTAATACTGACATTCCCGTTAAAAGGACTTGCAAAAGCTTGTCCATTTGTATTCAATTCCTTGAATAGTTCAATCATTACAACTATTGAATTCAATAAGTGGTTTACTCGATCTCAGGCAGACAAATGTAGTTTAATTTGCTTATAATTATCTTTGGCGTCAGGACGCGTTCTTTCTGGAGAATCAGCTTCAGCAAACGTCTGCATAAGTGGGACATGGCAGAAACTCTATATGACATGATGACTACCCCCATGCTCCCTCGCTTTGCCAGATTAAAAGCAGTTCTTGACCGAAGAGGAAAGCTTCTATTAAATGATTTGTTTTTACAGATGGATCTTGTGATTGAACGTAGAGACTAATATTGATTATGTCCATCAAAGGAACTTGTTCTTCCTTATTCAATGTATTGAATCTTTCCATGTTTGTATCTATTGAATTCAGCAACTAATTGGTTTACTCAATCTAAAGACAAAAGTAGCTCTTTGTGCTTATGATTGAACAACGATAATGTATGTTTGTGAAAAGGCGCTCTTTATGTAGAATCAGCATCAGCAAACGTCTGCAGATGCTTAATCAGTCACCGTAAAATGACCGATAAAAGACCCATGACTTGAAGGTAAATCCACAGAGAGAGGATCTCTAATATCAAGATGATCTCCCTTATTTTACTGGCTCTGGCTATCTTTGAACCTTCCTTTTCCGAAGGTAAGTGGAACAGTTTTCAAACCAGTGATGTCAGCTGCAAATTTTACAGTCATAGATTACTGTGGAGACAATTCTTAAGAAAATTACTGTAAAAGCTGTGCTATGTTTTCGACTATTTTGAAAAAAAAAAAAAATAGGAAAAAAATAGCCTAATGTTTTGAGATCAATTCACGATCACGTAGGCTACAAAAAAATTTAGCTTTTATACTTTAACAGCATTGCTTGTTTTAGCAATTTTCCCTCTGTTCACATATATGATTGATTTTATATTTTCATAATATTACATTAAATAACCTCAGTAATGTGCAATGCAATTTCGAAGCGTTATTGTTTCATTTTGTTACACTGTAGGATGTGGTAACCGTCCTCCTTCCTCCCGCGTGGTGAATGGTCAAGATGCTGCTCCCCACTCCTGGCCATGGCAGATTTCTCTCCGTGTGCGGGGCGGACACATCTGTGGTGGATCCCTGATCCGGGATAACTGGATTGTGACTGCAGCACATTGTGTGGACAGTAATCCAAATCCAAGTGGATACACGGTTGTAGTTGGTAAGGCATTAACTGTGCTTTAACATTTACATACACTATATATGGCATCGTTTTAATATTACAAAACCAGACGTTTTTACTCGGGGATCTTCTTAGGCAAATTGCGGTATTCTGCACTAAAGATCTCTATTACTTTAAAAGCTATGCATGTCATAGATCAACATAGAAGTATCGGTCGGAAGAAAACCGTTAAAGATATACATGTATAATATAAAAAGAACATCACATCTTATGATCAGTTATTCACCAAGTTATGATAAATCTTTTTTGGATTCTTAACACAACAACAACAAAAATCAGGGGGCGGCGGGGGTCGCGGAAGATGATCTTATATCTCTAATTCGTGTGTACATGTTTTTAAAATTACACTATATAGGTGGGCACAGGCGAACAGGAACCACATCTGTTCAACAGACGTTTCGAGTGAAGACTCTTTTCAAACACAGTGGTTTCACCATGCAGAATCTCAAGAACGACATTGCAGTTCTTGAGTTAGACGGGAAAGCAGCGTTGAGCCAAAAAGTGACAACAGTTTGTCTTCCAGAACAAGCTGCAGATTTGAACTCCACGTGCTACATTACAGGTTTGACTTTTTGGGTTAATTCTAATTTAGACTATTGCGAGGAGCCTCAAAAAGCAATTTGACCTCGAAAGCACACATACATAGAAGAAATTGATATAATTTATACTTGGCAGCCATGAAACTACTCTCATCAAACATGTAGTGCAGCCATTAAAATATAAAATTTTATCATTCTCTCTGTGCTTCCCAGTGTCAAATAAACTGAGAAAGGAATAAGATATGCATGATATTTATTACAATGAATTATAATTTAGTATAAGCGTATCATATATCTTCTGCAATTGCATATTGCTTGCAGGATGGGGCCGTATATCCGGCGGAGGACCAGCAGCAGATGTACTTCAACAAGCCAAACTTCCGCTCGTGTCACACAGTGACTGTAGAAGGAAGTACGGCAGTATAATTGACTCCAGTGCTCACTTGTGTGCCGGAGAGGGACGTTCAGCTGCAGCAGGGGGGTGTAATGGCGACAGCGGTGGTCCGCTTGTTTGCGAGATGGGAGGCAAGTGGTATCTGCATGGTGCTGTCAGCTTTGGGAGGCGGAATTGTCCAACAACCCACTTTACAGTGTTTACAAGGATCACAAGTTACAGGTCTTGGATACTAGAGAAAATAGGTTGGTTTTAAGAGGTTTAAAACAAAAGCATTAAACAATTATTTGTAAGTGGGTTTCGTCCGACTTGAAGGAAATTTTGAACAAAGCAAAACAATCATGCTCAATACGGTTATGACAGATTGTTAAATATTTACTGGAAAATTCTGCTTGCATAAAATAAGTGTGGATTAATAATGGCAATTAGAAAATTAATCAATATAATTATGAAATTGTGAGCAAGGAAGTAATGTAATTAAGGCGAGCAAGTAAATAACGTGCAGTAAGTAAAGTGCAGGAATGTAGTAAACGTTATAAACAAGTGTAACAAAAACTCTGTCCAGATTAATCGGGTTCTCGCGAGGACGTTTTCCCCCGTATTGACTGTAATTGTTTCAGTCAGAGATAATTAGAGAACAAAGTGATTAGTTTCTATAGTGAAACTGTTGTGCTGCGTCGGTTGTCAAGTAAAACACTTAGTTTTTTTTAATCAATTCGAAGTTGATAAAGGTATATTAACCGCCGTATCGAATTTGGTGAATCTATATACATTTAGCTTCTCCAAATTCGCTACGGCGGTTAATTTACCTTTATCAACTTCGAGTTGATAATCAGCTAAGCTAATTACACTTTAC
Source organism: Desmophyllum pertusum (assembly GCA_029204205.1). Taxonomy (NCBI): domain Eukaryota; kingdom Metazoa; phylum Cnidaria; class Anthozoa; order Scleractinia; family Caryophylliidae; genus Desmophyllum; species Desmophyllum pertusum. The sequence goes on from MU826854.1 coordinate 223,618, forward strand.
TGTGGTCAACAGGCGATGGAGGCGGAGGACCTACATGTACCCTACCACCACCCCCACAAACACCACCACCACCTCCTCCCCCACAAACATCACCACCACCACCACCACCACCATCATCTGGTAAGAAATATTATTATCTTAGCAAATTGTGTCGAAGCTAGAGAGATTTCCATGAGATAGAAATATATTAGGAACGAGTATTTTGCGAATAAGAGAACTTTGTATGCGAACTATGCCCGGGACTATGTTGTTATACAGTTTTTCCTCTCGTGACTCGTCGTCTCCATGACAATCATGCATGTTTTCACAGGCCGCTTTACTCACATTCTAGCATCCTTATATTATTTTCCATTTTTAAAATCAATTTTGGCGATTATATGAAAAATCTTGAAATCCAAGATGACGAATCCAAAACGGTCGATTTAGCAATGTATGACGTCATTATGGACTGATAGCGGCTGCCACAGGCGCCTTTACAAGCTGACGTCCGATCTTACCCCTGAGTTGAATTGTAAAGCGCATTTGAATAATATAGAAAATTTAATAAATGCGCTATATAAATACCATTACCATTACCATTATGGCGAGACATGACGTAATAATTGATATTTTTGGATGTTTGATACTCACGAACTTCAAAACGCCTGTAATAAATAGGTTTGCTTTCAATTACCATTAATTGTTATCTTGTAGAGCAATCTTAGAGCTATCGATTAAAGTCATAACGATTTATATCTGTCTTATAATAACGAAAGCAAAAGGGGGGGGGGGCCCTCAATCCACCTCTCCCCCTCCCTCTACATAAGTCCGAGGGTTAAGCGTTATTGTTTTAATTAATTGCATGTAGATTGTGGTATGCGTCCTGCTTCCGCCCGCGTGGTAAATGGCCAAGATGCCGCTCCGCACTCCTGGCCGTGGCAGATTTCTCTCCGTGTGCGGGGCGGACACATCTGTGGTGGATCCCTGATCCGGGATAACGCTGTTGTGACAGCAGCACATTGTGTGTACAGTAATCCAAGACCAAGTGGATACACAGTTGTAGTGGGTAAGATATTATTCATGCTTAAGGGTAATTTTAATACCTGCAATAATACACTCTTTTTTTTAGCTGAGGCTGAGCCAAAACAGATAACGTTCCTATTTTTGGCGATTTGAGCCTGAAAATGTGAGGGGTGGGGGACTCCCATATAAAATTGACGGGGGTGATCGTCGGAATTTTGGAAAATAACCCCTAAAAGGTACCATAAACTCGTTTAGGGGGCAAGGCTCGAATTAATTTTCACCCCTAAAGGTACAAATAAGACAAAACGAGTTATTATTAGATTTTAACACCCTATAAAAGGTACGACAATCACCCCCGTCACTTTTATCCTCCCCCCCCCCCCCCTCCCGCCACCCGGGGGGTTTCGTATTGACTTCGATGGCGTTGAAGTAACTAGAGAAATGAACATTCTGAACATACCAATTGTTGTTACATTTAAACGTTTATTTAGAGGTCATTGCAGAAAAAAGTGGACAAAATATAAACTTTCTTAACTAAATCTCAGCACGGGTATGTTCTTAGCATGCTGCAAAAAGGTTCTCACAAAAAAGAGTGTACGCACTTTTGTAGGTTGACGTGATTGTTTTTACAAACAATACAAAATTGGCGATGCTTCTAAATAATTAATAAAGCTATTGGCACATTTCATAATAATGAAGTTTTTGGTGCCTAAGTAATCCCAAATTAAATTACTAAAAAAAGAAGGAAATTAGAAAAGAGAGGATAAAAACATGATCTGAAAATAGATTAGAGGTGCTGATCTGATTTCTTATTTGTACGTGTTTTCAATCCTACGATAGGTGGTCACAGGCGAACAGGAACCACATCTGTACAACAGACGTTTCGAGTGAAGTATCTTTACAAACACAGTGGCTTTACTATGCAGAATCTTAAGCACGACATTGCAGTTCTTGTGTTAGAGGGGAGTGTACAGCTGAGCCCCAAAGTGGCTAAAGTTTGCCTTCCAGACCAAGCTGCGGATTTGAATTCCAAATGTTACATAACAGGTTTGACGTTCAATGACTTCACTTATTGTCATGGTGTCAAGCATGGCTTTGGCCTTAAATGACGCAGTGGTAAAACTATCACAAAAAAGTTAAAATAACATTATTTCTGAAGGACAACCAGGCGGTTGTTAACTGTAGTGCAAAATCAGTGATAAATTGGCCTACTCTCAGTCAGTAGCAACGAAGCTTTTAATAAGTAATTTTTGTCACTTTCAAATTGCTTCTAGGATGGGGCCGTATATCCGGCGGAGGACCAGCAGCAGACACACTTCAACAAGCCAAACTTCCGCTCGTGTCACACAGTGACTGTAGAAGGAAGTACGGCAGTATAATTGACTCCAGTGCTCACTTGTGTGCCGGAGAGGGACGTTCAGCTGCAGCAGGGGGATGTAATGGCGACAGCGGTGGTCCGCTTGTTTGCGAGATGGGAGGCAAGTGGTATCTGCATGGTGCTGTCAGCTTTGGGAGGCGGAATTGTCCAACAACCCACTTTACAGTGTTTACAAGGATCACAAGTTACAAGTCTTGGATACTACAGAAACTAGGTTGGTTTTGTCAGTGTTTTCACCTGGTGGGTGGTTTGATTCTCGAACAAATTAGGGGAATACTCTTTCTAAAATTCATAAGCTAAGTTATTAGTTTGGATTAATATCAAAGGTTCAATGTTCTTGTGTTTCTGGGAAATGTGTGACTATATCAGAAGGTATGGAAAATCAAATTAAAATCTATCTTGTATGAATAAAATATACCCCCGGAATAAAATGAGATCCATTTAGAAGAATTCCCTTTGTAATTGTTTCAATTGCTTTTGCCAATCTACGTACCGTCGCCTTATTCACTTCCATTTTGAAAATCGTTTGAGTCAGATCTAATATTAAATGTTATTGTGGTCAACAGGAGAAGGAGGTGGAGGACCTAACCCACCACCACCCCCACAAACACCTCAACCACCTAGTAAGTATATTGTTATCTTAATAAATTACGTCTCATGTGTCGTCGTATTGATGATAAATTGCCTGTTATTGTCAAACAAGAGAATATAAAGCTAAGGGAGAGCGAATACACCACATTTGCCTTGAATACCACTTCCTCTTCAGTTATTTCACTAAACGTGGGATTTCCAAGGGAATTAGACGCAATTTATATCCGCCATTTTCCCTCATGAAAGACGCGTGCGCTGTTCGTGCGATGAACACGAGACTTGAATAGCATTATGTGATTGGCTATTGCCTGATCTTAAAATAGTCAAATTACCATTGAAGTAATATGTACGAGTTACTCGCTCCTTTTGCTGTATCGGCTCTTGTGTCAAAGTAGCTTGAGCTGGAAATTCGGCTTCTTCAATGAAATACAGACTAATATCAGAAGATTATCAGCTAGAAGCGTCTAACTTCTCCTTATATGTTTGAAACGATGTTGCCGATCATTCCCAACCAATCAGAATCGCTTAATCAATTTTGCCCTGATAAGGAAACTCTGATTAGCGCGCTCCTCGCACGAACTACCTGAGGAACCTTTTCGGCCGAAGAAAATAAAGGACATGTGTAATGCTGGGAAAGCACAGTCTTTGTGTTGAAATATTATTTGGAAGGGTTTCCGGTGCATGAGTTGTCGGAAACCTGGAAGGTTTATTTCGACTCTTGTCCAGTGAGTTTGAATTGGTGAAATGCAATAGCTTGTTGTGAATATTGGTGGTTTGCATCAATCTACAAACTGTTTACTTGCATGAACATCATCAGAAAATTACATGTAACAAGATACAAAACTAAATATTACGTTGAAAAGTAACGCTAGTGCTTAAATTGATTTATTGAGCTTACTTAATGTATTAAAATGACAGGTTGTAAAGACAAACTGCAGTCTTGTCCATCCTATAAGCGATTTTGCCGGAACAGCAGTTCTATCAGGAAATATTGCCCAAAGACTTGCGCAATTTGTAAGTAGTTTTTTATGACCTTTTATGTATTTTTAACCGAGTGCAAGATCTGTACTGACAGCATGAAATACTTTAAGGAACAATATTACAGCTGTAACAAGATGTTCAATTATTTTAGGCAAAGTAATTCATTTCCCGTGCAATATAAATGAAGTTGTCTCCGCGTATAATTGCAACAACGAAGACGTTTTAAAACAACCCAATGCGTTAGTATGTGAAGTCAATTAACCCTATTCAGAATTGCGGGGAGGGGGGGGGGGGGGGGGGGGGAGAGGGGCAGAGGAAAGTGTATCCTCAAATGATGTTCTCTAACGATACGGTAATGGCTAAAATTGTGGCTTGAAACGTTTAACTACAAAGTCAGTTGCCTTATCTTTTTTTCTTGTTACCTTGATCTTTATATGCACTGCTAATCTGACATTTTTCTTTTCCAATAGGTTGAGAGCGAACAAGAAAATCCAAGAATAGTTTAGGTCAGGGTGCAGTTCCATAAATGGATTTGCCATTTTCTTGGATTTAAACGGAATGTACTTCAAACAAAAATAAAAAAACACTTTTGTGTGAAAATAATGGTTCGTTTTAATGACTTGAGTTTCTTTCCCTTGCCCCTTTCTAAAAAATAAAACAGAATACATTCCCGAAAAAAGAACAATAGAACAATAAATCTATTTATTATATAGACACGAGTGTTTTACTGGAAAATAGACTACTCGTAAAATTCATACGAAACTACATCCGGGACCCGAGTGGCGTATTTTCCATATCCTCACTAGTGAGGATATCGATGACGTCATTTCCCGCTTTTGCATGGCTTTTTGTGCAAAGCTGCCAAACACCGGTTGAAAAGTGGCGAGCGATAGATTCGTGAATTCACTGAAGCTGACATGAAATCGTTCACTGAGGAGTAAGGAAATGCTAACACGAAGAAGAAAACTTCATATGACTTAAAATTATTCAAGAAGTTCCTTGCAAGCGAAGACGAAAGGAGAGAAATTCGGAAAGTCCAGCCACCGAGCTGCAAGAGTTCGCGATAAAGTTTGTGCTTTTGTTGTTTGTCTATATAATAAAAAGAAAATTACACGGTGGCTTGAAGATATGAATTTTATTTTCTCGTGGTAAAAACAATATTTTACCACTCGAAAATAAAATTCATATCTTCGCGCCGCCGTGTAATATCCTCTATATATAAACTCAACAAGTCATATTTCTCCCCTATTGCTTGAACTGCATTGGTTACCAGTGAAACAGCGCATCATATTCAAGATCTTACTTCTTACATTTAAAATTCTTCATGGCTGGGCACCATCATATCTTTGTGATCTCATTTCTGTTGTTCGACCACAGGTCTCCCATACAAGCGGTGTGAAGACTATGTGTGACCGTTTTTGTTTTGCGTTTGCGTTTGCCGTTACTGTAGAGTATAAGAGGGGAAAGGCAAACGCAAAATCCTTCAAATCGCTGAAATTCGCCGTTTTGAGCCACAAGGACGACAAAACACAACAACTGAGGTAAGATTACGTTTATTCTGAACTTATTTTGCAAATTTTACTCGCAATCGGTTCGCAATGATACGACCCATTCGATACACTGCATGAAATGACATGTATAAGGAGGTATAATGAATCCGTGCACGTATTGTATACGGGGAGGTATACTCACGTATACGGATACCGATGTATAACGGCTGTATAAGGAGCAGTATATCTTTGATTCCTTATACTAGTGTATACTGTTCCGTACAGATTACCGTACACAAAGTATAATGATACCGTATATGAAATGATAAAATAGACACATTCGCCGGTAATTATATTGAAGAAACGGTCACACATAGTCTTGTATGGGCTCCCCGTGGTTCAACAAGGGCATCTGCGTCGTAACAGTCAAGGAACCTTAGGGTGAGGCTAAATCGCGTGGGTGGGTGGGTCGTGGGTCATGCGTCGTGGGTCGTGGGTCGTGGGTCGTGGGTCGTGGGTCGTGGGTCGTGCTGGCCCATGATGAAAAGAAGGATTCTCACTGATTAGTTCTCTTTTAATAGGAAAACATTTTTTTCTATTAAGTAAAAACATTTTTCTTTCCCGTCTGGCGCGCAATTTCGTTGTTTTTCCCATCATGTCTGCCGGACAATTTTGTGAAAGTGGCCTGAAAAATTCAAGTATATGTTTTACTTTGGCGTGCACGTTTGCCGAGAATTTATCAGAAACGTTTTATAATAAAAACTTTATTGAACTATTGTAGTTTGTTCATTCTTCATTCCGTGTTGAGTAATATCTGATGTCGGGGTTTTTTCCAACTTTATTACGGAATTACGGAACTCGCGCTAGCCAAGTCCAATAACATCTATAATTGTTAACAATTTACGGCTTTTCGTCGGCTTTTCAAGTGAACAACTGAGATTTTAATATTCTTTTGCTGTAAATCACACAACAACAAAAAACTGGCTCGGGGTTGCAACCTAACTTTTGAAACTTTTGAGTCTTTCGTTTGTAACTGAAAGGGATTTCTTCCAAACACCTAATGGGATTTTTGTCTTCATCATGGTTTGCCTATGTTTTATTGGCTATGTCTAAAACAAGGAACGGGGAATGGGGGAACGGGAATGGGGGAATGGGGAACGGGAATGGGAATCCTCTAAAAGGCGGAATCTCTAAAATAGGGAATCTCTAAAAGGCGGAATCTCTAAAATAGGGAATCTCTAAAAGGCGGAATCTCTAAAAGGCGGAATCTCTAAAAGGCGGAATCTCTAAAAGGCGGAATCTCTAAAAGGAGGAATCTCTAAAAGGAGGAATCTCTAAAAGGCGGAATCTCTAAAAGGCGGAATCTCTAAAAGGCGGAATCTCTAAAAGGCGGAATCTCTAAAAGGCGAGTTTTCGTTGATATCAATATCACTAGATATACGATTCGTGGCTGTCGTCGCTTGCGACAATAGAGAGCTTATGCACAGACGTTTTTGAGCCACGGACGGCAACCGGAAGGCGAATGTTCTTGTTTTTGGTGCCCTTTCACCCCGCCAATGAGTTGGAAAGCCCTCGCTGTAGTATTTACAACTTGACGTTACTGACAAAAAGTCGGTAATACGAGCCAAAGAAGAGAATATTCGACTTCCGGTTGACGTGAGGGGCTCAAAAACGTCTAATTATTCCAAGGGACCACACAAATAGTCTGTACATACGCCCATTGGTATGAAAATCAATTCTGTGCACGTCACTAGATTGTAATTTTCGTTGCAATTTGAACGAAGAAATAATGAGGAATCTCTGAATAATCAAAACAGAAACGTCTGGATCTTTAATATCTTATCTTATTATCTGTAATCAGTCAAAAATTGCACGCCCTAAAAAAAGTGGACCCGAAAAAAGTGGACCCTAAAAAAGTGGACCCTAAAAAAAGTGGACCCTAAAAAAAGTGGACCCTAAAAAAAGTGGACCCTAAAAAAAAGTGGACCCTAAAAAAGTGGACCCTAAAAAAAAAGTGGACCCTAAAAAAAAGTGGACCCTAAAAAAAGTGGACCCTAAAAAAAAGTGGACCCTAAAAAAAGTGGACCCTAAAAAAAATTGGACCGTAAAAAGAAAGTGGACCCTAAAAAAAGTGGACCCTAAAAAAAATTGGACCCTAAAAAAAAGTGGACCCTAAAAAAAGTGGACCCTAAAAAAAAGTTACCCTAAAAAAAGTGGACCCTAAAAAAGTGGACCCTAAAAAAAAGTGGACCCTAAAAAAAAGTGGACCCTAAAAAAGTGGACCCTAAAAAAGTGGACCCTAAAAAAAAGTGGACCCTAAAAAAAAGTGGACCCTAAAAAAAAGTGGACCCTAAAAAAAGTGGACCCTAAAAAAAGTGGACCCTAAAAAAAAGTGGACCCTAAAAAAAGTGGACCCTAAAAAAAAGTGGATCCTAAAAAAAGTGGACCCTAAAAAAAGTGGACCGTAAAAGAAAGTGGACCCTAAAAAAAGTGGACCCTAAAAAAAAGTGGATCCTAAAAAAAGTGGACCCTAAAAAAAAGTGGACCCTAAAAAAAAGTGGACCCTAAAAAAAGTGGACCCTAAAAAAAAGTGGACCCTAAAAAAGTGGACCCTAAAAAAAGTGGTCCGTAAAAGAAAGTGGACCCTAAAAAAAGTGGACCCTAAAAAATTGGACCCTAAAAAAAAGTGGACCCTAAAAAAAGTGGACCCTAAAAAAGTGGACCCTAAAAAAAAGTGGACCCTAAAAAAAGTGGACCCGAAAAAAGTGGACCCTAAAAAAAGTGGACCCTAAAAAAAGTGGACCCTAAAAAAAAGTGGACCCTAAAAAAAGTGGACCCTAAAAAAAGTGGACCCTAAAATAAAGTGGACCCTAAAAAAAGTGGACCCTAAAAAAAAGTGGACCCTAAAAAAAGTGGACCCTAAAAATAGTGGACCCTAAAAAAAGTGGATCCTAAAAAAAATTGGACCCTAAAAAAAAAGTGGAACCTAAAAAAAAGTGGACCCTAAAAAAAAGTGGACCCTAAAAAAAGTGGACCCCCCAAAAAAGTGGACCCTAAAAAAAAGTGGGTCAACTTTTTTTAGCGTCAACTTTTTTTTAGGGTACACTTTTTTAGGGTCAACTTTTTTCAGGGTAAACTTTTTTCAGGGTCGACTTTTTTTAGGGTCGACTTTTTTTAGGGTCCATTTTTTTAAGGGTCGACTTTTTTTTAGGGTCGACTTTTTTAGGGTCAACTTTTTTTAGGGTCAATTTTTTTTTAGGGTCAATTTTTTCTAGGGTCAACTTTTTTTTAGGGTCAATTTTTTCTAGTGTCAACTTTTTTTTAGGGTCAACTTCTTTTTTAGGGTCAACTTTTTTTAGGGTCAACTTTTTTTAGGGTCAATTTTTTTAGGGTCAACTTTTTTTTAGGGTCAATTTTTTCTAGGGTCAACTTTTTTTAGGGTCAACTTCTTTTTTAGGGTCAACCTTTTTAGGGTCAACTTTTTTTAGGGTCAATTTTTTAGGGTACATTTTTTCTTTTCTTTTTTTATGGACAACTTTTTTTAGGGTCAACTTTTTTTAGGGTCAATTTTTTTTTAGGGTCAACTTATTTTAGGGACAACTTTTTTAGGGACAACTTTTTTTAGGGTCAACTTATTTTAGGGACAACTTTTTTTAGGGACAACTTTTTTTAGGGTCAAATTTTTTTAGGGTCAATTTTTTTTTAGGGTCGCCTTTTTTTAGGGTCAACTTTTTTAGTATCCCAGCTAGTCGCTTCATGCTATGGAAACCGGAGTTAAGCACAGGCCTGATAAAAGGCGTATAAAAAGACGTTTTTGCCTAAAGGTAAATCCAACTGACTATTATGTGTTTTTCTTTTGCAGCAAAGGATTGCGACTAAGAAAAAGATGAAATCCTGCAAAAATCAAATTGTAGCGTTACGAGATCGCATCACATTCCGTTTGGACTGAGCTACAATGTATTGACAAGTATATTCGTCTTTCTCGCTATTGGAACCATCCGTGACGTAGCTCCTTTAAACTTGTCTCAACATCATCACAACAACAACAACAGCATGTCACTTCCCTCGATCGATAAACACATGCTATATTAAAGCTTGCAGTGATTCTTGAGTAGCCGTTCCGGTTTCTACATTACGTCTACACAGATTACGTCGAAGTCAGTGTTATTAAGCAAAGAAAAGGGGGGGGGGGGGGAAGAACGGCCCGGATTCGAACCTAAAAAAGAAGGACCCCAGGCGTCGAACCCTCGCCCTCAGTCCCGAAGATCAGATTTAAAAGTTAGCGCCATACCATTAGGCCACGAGCGCGCCCCGTGTGGCAGGGGGGCATAATTTATAGCCTGGGGTTTGTTGATGTTGCCTAGTAACGGCCACATTCCGTCGTCAGAAATAAATATGTACCCAAAGTCTAGCCCAAACTGAGTCTACACGAGAATTGATCACGCCTGAGTTGCATGACAGACAAAATTATAAACCTCGCTTCGTGAGGAATTAATGCAGTAATTGGTTTGAACACCCTGGAGTATCAGTAGTTCGTCTAGTGTGATCGTCTGGGTAAGGGTAGTCCTGAAAGGACTGTTGTTGGTGACTGACGTTTCTGACGCTATTAGTAATTATGCAGCACTTGTCAATGACTCTGAAGATGACTTTTCGCTCAGGTTGTCGAAACGTCAGTCACCAACAACAATCCTTTTTAAGACAGCCCTCGTCAGGACAATCACAACAGACGATCGAACTATATCGACTATTTAATAATCCCTTTTTCATTTCATATGATTTTAATTGGATTAGGGCAGTAATTATATCGCTAACCCAAAATCCCATACAAGCGTGCGCACGATTATTTCTTAATTTTTCAAACTATCCAAATTAATCCTTAATTTGGATACGTGTCCAAATTAACGATTAATTTGGACAGTTTTCACGCGATATAATTAAAACCTAATAGCACTACATGCTTGTCCAATTTGAAAATAATTGAATTCAAAAATTTCCTCGGACTGCCTAATTGGACTCGACCTACGGTCTCGTCCAATTTTGGCAGATCTCGAAATTTTTTTCATCCAATTATTTTCAAATTGGACAACATGTAGTACTAACCATCAGTTGAATTTGTCATTTTTCGAATAAAAAACTTTGACTAACAAAGCAGATATTAATTAATTTTACAAAAACAAAACGCAATGTTTTCGAATGGGATTGTTTGCCTAAATAGTCATGTCCATTTTTTTCTTGTCAGCGTGTTGATTTATTTTTCGACGTTTTCTATATTATGCAAGCGATTGTTTAATTCGATATTGACACTAAGATAAACACGTTTTCACAGCTGCTTCTAAAAAAATGTAGCATTTCATAAAACGTTCAATCTGACCAATCACAGAGCAGCAAATAGTGACACGTTTTGTCTTGCTTTAAAGCGCAACATATCAGCTAGCTAAACATCGAAAAATTAAACTTACGCGAAGACTCGCCTGGTTTTATTGCTGTTAAATTCAGTTATAATGTGTTTAGGTAAGTCAGTTGTATTTCATCAGTTTTTAATTCAATACAGTTGAACCTCTCTATAACGGCAACCCAATTGCAAGGGGAGAATTAACTTGCCGTTGTAGAGAGGTGGCCATTGTAGGGAGGTTTTAATAAGAGTAAAGTGTATGGACGCACGGTCGCCGGACGACATCATCAGTGATCCTGACCGTTATAGAGAGGTGTTGGGCTGTATCAGAGGCAATAGACCTTTCTCCAAAATGGCCGCCGCAAATTCAAAATATAATGATTAAAATTAAATTGAGCGGAAAATCAATACCAGCACCTGAAAGACCACCTCTTGTTTGGTAATTGTACAAAGTTTCGTTAGGCTACGTTCTACCTGAGTCGAGAAAACGAAAGTTGAAAACTGTAAAATTTAGAGACGTTTGTATGACGCCATACCCCCAGTCATACAAACGTCTCTCTAAATTTTACAGTTTTCAACTTCCGTTTTCTCAACTCAGGTAGAACCTAAGCTAACGAAACTTCGTACGATTACCAAACAATAGGTGGTCTTTCGAATGCTGGTATTGATTTTCCGCTCAGCTTAATACCGACTCGTCCCCAGTCGTCTCTCTTGTCTCCTTTGTTGGGAGATATTAACAGGAGACAAGAGAGACGACTGGGGACGAGTCAGAGCTTAATATGAATTTGCGGCGGCCATTTTGGAGAAAGGTCTATACATAACCCAACCTCGTCCCCAGTGCTATCCGCGTGGCGCCCCCGACAAATAACCCTGGTACAGGCTGCAAAAATGTGCTAAAATCTTGCACATTGCCTCGTTTCCAAAGTACCGTACCGCTTGAGGCATGGGACACTGTGGCTTCAAAAAATGGCGGCCTTTGCTTTCCTTCGTGCCTTGAGCTTTGCCGTAGGGAAATCCGATATTCAAAGTTGCCCTAGAGGCAATTTATTTAGGTCAAGATGTCCTCGGAGTATTGCCCACCGGGTATGGGAAATCTCTAATATTCCAGTTAATTCCTGATTTAGTTGCGTTCAAAAGGCATAAGCTTAGAAATGGTGATGTCAGTGATGTGGAAGTGAGAAGAGACGCAGTTGTTATTGTTATTTGTCCACTGGACAGTTTAATGGCGAACCACGCCGAATCTCTCATTCAGAAGGGAATTCCAAGTGCTGTGTTGCGTTGCGGTAAATTCGAGTTTGTCGAGGCAGAGGATAACCTCAGTGATTCGAGCGACGATGGTCATGAAGAATATTTGGGCGAACACGATCGCCAGTTATTAACTGATTGTGAAACTGTAAAACAGATACGAAACGGTGCATCCCGTATCGTGTTTGCTCATCCGGAGGCAATTGTAACATCCAAGCAAGGAAGATCCCTTCTTCAAACTCGGGCTTTTCAGTCGAATGTGGTAGCTTGTGTTGTTGATGAGGCACACTGTATTGATAATTGGTGAGTACTGAAATAAATTTTGTTTGCAAATCTTTGACTCCTTCTCATTTGTTTAACAAATTAATGCGAAGTAACAGTGTAAACTTTTTTTCATGCGGCAGGGGAAGTTTTAATATTTCATGGGAACCGTGCAATTCAGAAAAATAGAAATTACATAATTATCTGCTGTCATTATCCTTACAATTTAATCACTATCATTATGGTAGGTAAACAAACGGAACTATTCAATGTATTCCTGCATTATTTGAATTTCCTACATTTCCTACATTGTGTTAACATCATACATTGCCTGCATAATGCTTTCATACATTTCCTGCATTGTTTGAGTTTCAAATAAATGGTATACATGTACATTTCCTGCAGTGTGTTAACTCAAATGAATGTTATTTTTCCGTTCCTACCAGTACCAGGGTTCTTAACAATAATTTATTTCTTCATCAACCAACAGGCCTTGTTTAATAAATGTGTTACAGCACTTTTTAACACTGGCTAGTACGTGACACCTCTCATTATCAGACAGGTGTTACAGGTTCAACTGAGAAAGCTGATTGCTATCCTACAGTTTCCACTGCAACTTTTTCCATCTCTTATTAAATTATGTTGGCTTTGTCTTTGTTTTTGTTTACAAGGGGTCAGGACTTTCGACCAGCATTTAAACAACTCGCTGTCTTGGGATCCTTATTCCCTGATGTACCTATAGTTGGCCTCACAGCTACTGCTTCCAGAAGAACACAAAATGTTATAACTGAAGTTTTGGGACTGAAAACGCCAGTAAAAATTATAGGAAATGTCGACCGACCAAACATTTTTATTGGTAAATACAGGCGTGGACCATCACGACTTGGCATCAAGTCTTTTGGTAGTGTGTTGAGACCAATAGCAGAGCAGCTTAAGGTGGAACTCACAGAGTACCCAATTACAGTGATATATCTCCCTCTCAAATGGTGTGGCACGGCATACAATTTATTTTGTGAGATATTGGGTGATTCCCAGTATTTCCCTGAAGGTTGCCCAAGGATTCCAGAAAACCGGTTATTTGCACAATACCATGCTCCTCAAACTGCAAGGATGAAAACTGAAATTTTACAACAACTTTTGCTGGAGGATCCTACTGTCAGGGTTGTTTTTGCAACAGTTGCACTAGGCATGGGTGTAAATATTTCCCACATCCATCAAGTTATCCATTTAATGGTCCCTCGAACAGTTGAAGAGTATTACCAAGAAATTGGCAGAGCAGGTCGTGATGGCAAGCCAGCAGTTGCCAAAATGTTTTTTAATGGCAATTTCTGCAACTTCTGAAAACACAAGTGATATTAATCCTTAATTTACTCGGCCCCATGCGATTACCTATACTATTAAATAAACGAGGTTTGTTCGACAATGAAATTTAAAACAGATGGCTGAAATTATTAAGTAAAAAACCTTGGCCATTCCGGCTATTAAAATCAAACAAAAGGTTAAAATATAAATGCACAACGTTTGGAACGAAATATTTAATAATGGGAAATTCCTGTAAGCTTTATATTACAACTGCAACTGAACGAGCTTTAGAGGAAACAACCCGACAGGAAGATCTGAAAACCAACACATTCGCCCAAAAAATGAAAATCTGTTTATACCACAAGTTTAAGCTTACCCTATGCAGTATTGTTACTCCATACACCAAGGAAGGTTTTTTGGTTTGAACCCCCACCCTGCTAGAAATTCCAGTTTGGCCTCATATCTTTCTTCTAAATTTTGGCTTTTGAGACCCTCCTCCCCATCTGAATTTGCAATGGCCTTCCTTGGGGTGGGTATGGATATTTTCTGGAACTGCACATTCCTTATAGTCGGCTACTGAGTTATGCTGATAAGGATTAGTGCTCAAATACAAATGAACAAAAGGACTTCCATATAGAGAGTGTCAGGCTGTTTTAACCCAGTTTTTGAAATAACAGCCCATTCCTCTTCCCCAGAAATTATCCTCAATGAGTCCTTTGGACAAATATACATGTAAGTCCAGCTACAGCTGTAGGGCTAAGTTATAGTCGAAATCTTATGGTATTTTTCCACCTCTGTTGTACTATTGATTGATTTCCAAAACATACCAGGAGTACAAAGAGACTAATTTAGCACAGAAATGCAAAAGTGTAGGCTTTCTGAAATTGAGACACTTGTTTTGGACAACATGCCTTAATCAGATAGCCTACCATAAATTATGTCATTTCCCATCTTTTAAAAACTCTTGCAGTTGATTTTCAAACTTTTTATTGTCTCTCACTTCAATTATTTGAGTGGAGCCATGTCCTATGAAGTTAAGTTGAGAGTTAATGTTGCAAATATTGTTATGTCTTGAGAAAGAAAGAAATTGATCAAATGAAAGAAACAGACATCTCATTGCGAACTACCACTGTTGTAGTTCAGTTACTGTTGTTGGCTCTCAGGGGCTGTACATGAATATATCTGTCACTTGTTTCAGTAGTACATATTACCTGTAAATATTCACAATTTGTAAATATTAATCAGTGCAAGAAAAGTGTTTTGTATAAGTATTTGTATCACAGATACATAGTTGGGATGAGAAAATAAACTCTGACAAAAATGTTTTCAGCCTGTGCGGCTATGTAAACATAACATGATGTTCATAAAATAAAATGTACAAATTATTTATGAATGAAATGTAAATAATATGTACAGCATGTATGGATCATGTAATTTATCATTTTTATTTAATTACTATAATGTTGCTACACACATGTAAATAGAACACTGTAACCTAACCTGTAGTATTTATAATCTGTATACAGTATAAAATGTAGACCTGTATAGGATTGGGTGATTTTCTGGAATCATCCATTAATAAATGCAGTATGGACATGAAGTGTGAGTCTCTAATATCCCTTTATTAAATCAGTTCCACAAATGTTATCTGATAGATACAATATGAGCGGCAGATCTGTATGGGAATTTACAGATATGACACAAATATTCCTGGGGGGAGGGGGCGGCACCAAAGGGTATGGTTTTTGGTCTGAAATAGGTATAGATTTTGACCATTTTGTCTGAAATAGGGTATGTTTTGTGCACTCTGGCCTGGAATTTGGTTTGGCTTTTAGACAAAACTATTTTTGGCCATTGACATCAAGGACTCAGAAGCCCTTCTCAAATGTTAATGAAACCCATTCCTGGGTAGCTGAAGTCATGTATTAGACATGTGTACCAATTTTACAGGTCTGAAATAGGGTATTGATTTTTGTGTCAGGTCTGAAATAGAGTATGGAAAATCACATATTTTTGTCTGAAATAGGGTAAGGGTTTCAATAAGCAGGCCACACACCCCACCAAAAATTTTAGGGAGTACGGGGGGTATTGTATCAAACTTATGACACAAATGCATCTCATTGTTCATGTTTTATATCAACTATTTTCTTGGCTATATAATTCATTTTTGGGGAGTAAATCGAAAGAAAAGTTTATGTAAATCAGGGAAAAATTTGTATTTTCTTTATCAATTAAACGGGTATGTATATCTTCGGCGACTTTAATACTAGGTTTTTGACAGAATTCAAAACATTTTAAGGTTTGATTTCTGATTTCGCTTGCTTTCATTGAAAGACGTGCAGCGCCAAGTCCTGAGAAAAATGCTTCTTTCCAAGAGAGGTGTGAACTGATGATTCGAAGAGCCTAATTTTGATGTTCCGATAGCCCACTTTCCCTTGTCTTTTTCGCACGCATTGCCACTTTAAAGTTTACTCTGTTAAGGCCATGTAATGTTTCCCTTATTAATCTGTTCTCGGTTGAAAGCGATTGCTGTACCAAGCACTAGTTAAGGAGATCAGGCCCAGAGAAAACCTGGCTGCGACAAGATTTTCCGCGTAATATTTACTGGCGCGTCATTTAATTCACTTGTTATTTTACAGATCAGAGCAATATAATTGAAAAACCCTTGAATATACTCGAAATTTCATTCTTTTTATATGACTGGAATTTTCAGATGTCAAAAGTAGCCAAATAATGGACATATTAAGGAAGACTAAGGTGAGGTGTGATGCAATTTTGACCGTTTAAAATAAACAGTGTTCAGCAGTTCACGTCTCCCTGTTAAGCCATGCCACTTTAATTAGTAGTTTCTGTTCACAGACCGCTTCCTTGATGAACTACCTATTATCAGAAAGGGGGATATCATGTACCAAAGCCCATGACAAAAGAAAGTCTCGGGTATTTGAAGAAAAAAATATTTTTGGAAAGAAATTGAACTTCTCTGTAGCAGCTGTACTGTTAATTGCTTACGTCTTGGCAAAATACGTTTGCTTAAGCGGCAAAAATAAGCTGAATTCAGTTCCATAACAACTTTTCACTGTTACCTTGATTATTTGTTTTGATTTTTTAAGCTCAGGAATCTTTCAAGTAAAATAAAATGAAGTTTACGAGTCAGGAGTTATTTTTTAACCCCCTCTTGTCAATGAATTGTCTTTGCTCCCGTTTCAAACGCAAATTATCTAACAATGCAAAACAAAATTACACTGTTTCCATTCAAGTCAAACTTACTTTATTGATAAACGGTACTTGCTCTTGTGTTGAAGTTCCTTATAATAACGAAGGACAATGTCAGGAAGGCAAAACTTTCTTCTACTTCTCACAAGTTTCGCAGTTCATCGTTGCACTTTTGACTCGCCGCGTTTCTTAGATTTTCAATCCCACGTCGTGTTTCCCTTTATGATGAATTAATCTCGGTCGCAAAGTTGAAGTAATACCTAAGTATTTCCATCTGCACATCACGATCGCATTCATACAGCGTCGTTTCTTTAAAACAAACGATGAACATTCAATGAAAAATAAGCCTGTCGACGCGACGGCCGCCATCTCTCGTTTTCCCGCGTTACGAATAAAATTCCCTTGATTAAAAACAGAATTGGTGCGCATGCGTTACATTAGTCTCCGCGAATTTTTTGGTATGGCCAATCAGTGACATTGATATATAATTTATACCATCTATCAATCGCAATGCTCGATAGAGCACCCTGTACCAGGGCTATTTGTCGGGG